>OOFB01037867.1:13340-26296 GCA_900323305.1 Trachyrincus murrayi
CCACAATTAAATACATACATACACACACACATACACACACATCTCCACATACATGCACACACGCATGAACAGAGAGACACAAGCACACACACATTGACACACAACGACAAAAATATGCATGATCAGTGATCACACACACAAACACACACACACACGTACACACAGGAATACCAAGAGAAGCACGTGCACAACCACATGGAGGGAAATACACATGCGCACACACTCTTACTCACGAGCAGTCCTCAGGGTTGTAGGACTGGTCCTGATATCAAAACCCTGATCCACATTAAAGATGCACAGCGGCCGGTGCTGCAGCGAAAAATTATGGCTGCGTTTTAGGTATTTATGCTAAGCTCAGTGTGTGATGGGAAGAAGCTCAGTGAAAATACAGCATGTCTACTCCCCCCCACCACCACCACCACCACAACCACCACTATCATCTTTGTGATGTCATTGACAGGGGACGCGGTAAAGATAGGTACCGGGACTAGAGCCTCAAGGACGCACGTGTGTCTCGTGACATTGTCTTTGATATTTGGGGCAGGGCCTGGGCTGAAGGCAAATAACATCCTCATCAGTTTGTCTGGCCTGAATGTGTTCTCCGGGGCCTGCTAATAACCACGCCACCCCATACGACCACTCAATTATTGAAGAAAAGCACAAAGGAAAGGCGCCTTGGAATATTGAAAAAAACAAAGAGAGATATAGAACGAGACATCTGCAATGACAAGAAATGTGCAGTGAGATTATAAAAGTAAGGTGATCAGAAATGAGAAAAAAATAAATAAATGAAAAGAAAGTGAAAGAGAGAGAGCGAGAGAGAGACATACACAGGCACATGCATGCATACACAGCCACACACACATACACACAATGACAAACACACACACGCGCACACACTGACAAACACACAAGCACACTGAGACACACACACACACGGTCACACACCTACACACACACCGATCCCATGTGTGTAAAGACAGCAGAGTCCCAGTGGTAGCGACATCTTCTTAGATGATTTACAGCCCCTGTCAGACACACAGGACTGCAACTGGGTCAGCATGATGAAACTATACCATAAGCATACAACTGATGGATAAAGACCTGTTACTCTGATACCATGGTGTTATGTAATACTCTGTATCTAGAGAGAATTAGAATTAGCAGTCGCCCTTGAAATCCTACTGTTGGGAATATATATATATTTTTTTTTAGGTTTTACAGGTTTTTACAGGCAGGTTTTTTTATTGAATTAACATTTTCCTTCCACCTCCAAATTATTGTAGTTGTTATTTTTCACTGACTACAAAAATACAAAGCCCAATTCACAGTGTTCATCTGTGTGTGTGTGTGTGTGTGTGTGTGTGTGTGTGTGTGTGTGTGTGTGTGTGTGTGTGTGTGTGTGTGTGTGTGTGTGTGTGTGTGTGTGTGTGTGCACTCTGCCATACGTATGCGCTTTTATGTGGAGGTATGTTGCGTTTGGTGTGTAATAGCATCTGTTGTTGCATTGTGCTGAGGTGGTGTTACATAACACAGTTGGACCATAAAAAGGGAGGCAGGAGGGGAACCAAACATGTGAGATGCCACCTAGAAACTCAGTGCAGCGGTGAACATGTGACACAGTGACTGAGTGAGTGAGTCATTCAGTCAGTCAGTCAGTCAGTCAGTCAGTCAGTTACCCGGTGAGCAGGTGAAACAAAATTGCAGATAATGCCAACATCAACCTACAAAAATACCCTTTACATATGATGTACTCGTTGTTTACCAGCGAGAGAGGGAAAAGCAAAAGGCACGTGTGTGAACATGGTTTTTGGAGGAAAGGAGGGAGGGGGCGGAGGGATGGAGAAAGAGGGATTGACCAGACAGAGAGTTTAGTAGCCTCAGTAGGGCTCACTACTGTAATGTTACACTGCTACGGCTTGGTTGTACCGCATCACACGCGTGCGACAAGGGACATCGGGTGGTCCTACAGTGATGGATGGATGAACACTGTACATGTTCATCCATCTACATTTCATTAATCAATCAACGCATCATCATCATCATCATCATCATCATCATTATCATCATCCGTCTAGCATTAACATCTAATCACATTCAAGCGAAACATTAACATGGTCTTCATAAGCAAACTCCCTCCAGTAACCCAATCGCCTGCTGTAATTTGATCAAGTGGATGAATCCTGTCTGATTTGGGCTATGATGTATAAGATGATGTATAAGACATCCTGCTACCATCTGTAGGCCTAAGGATCAGGTATGTCTACTGTGAATTTTTCAGTTCTCACACTGCTTGGGTTCAATGGACTGTATTTATACTATAATATATAGTGCTTTTTAAGTCATTATAGACATTCAGCAGTATCACACCTAGGCGTACCTATAACTTTTGATAGCTTGTGATGTTAAAAACAAAAGATTGGGTCTTTTTGTTATACTTTTGTGTATGATAAAGCATATTTCTGACTGACTTATCTACTGCATTTGCAAATGCTAAATCGATGACACAATTCAGCATTTGCTAAATAATGTTATCATGATATGATATGATACCAATATGCTAAAGCAGATGATAACATGCTGTTTACTGTACCAAAGAAAAATGTATGTTGACATTTGGAGAAACAAAACGAGCAGCTTTCCTAAACAGTAAAATGATGTGTGAACTTGATAAATACAGCTCTGTCTTGATAAACCGTCACCATGCTGAGCCAGCATCGATTCTTGTCTACTCTACTATAGGGTTATTACCGTGTCCTCCCCTAGGTGGCGCCACTGACAGAACACACACGTCATGATAGGAAGAAGAAACAAAAATCGTTTCCGGTTCCGGGTCGTCGAATGAAAACGTTGTGTGAACGGCGCTACAAAACAGAAAGTTTTCTCGAGAAAACTTAGCTGTTGGAGCACTTCATGTAGTTTAAATCATATACATATTCCCGTGCCTTGCGTTCTTTGCGGAGTGGTGAAGGATTGAGACAAACCGCTCGCTGTGTAAGTTAAATGTCGCCGTTTTCCTTTATGTTAGTAGCTTTCTGTGAGCAATATGCTAACACGTATGCTAACAGTTTTGGCGGATGTCATTCATGGCAACTTGCATGCTGCCCACAGTTAGCATAATACACTGGGTAACCAGTTAACTTTCATCCTAACTGTTCTAGTGAAAGGACACAAACGCACTGCGTTCTGACAAAAATGTAATACGCTTACTTTGCAGTAGCAAAATTGTTCTCTCAATATGTGCGATTATATCATTAAATATTCAAGCTGTAACAGGATGTTTAGTGGGATACTGAATAACATTCCGATGTCTAAGTAACCGTTATTGAACAATGTTTAAAAAATAACTACTCCTAATACAAAGTGTTTGATTGCTGTCGTCACTGCAATAACGCCTTTTTAACGCACAGGTCGATAGCAAGATGTCTCTACCAAAGCGAGAGATGGAGGAGCTACGACCATGGGTAGAACGCACTGTGAAGAAGGTGTTGGGCTTCTCGGAGCCTACTGTCATCACTGCTGCGTTACACTGCCTTGGCAAAGGCCTGGATAAACGAAAGACTATAGGTTTGTGTTTAATCACCAGACTAAACCTGATCGTATTCAGTATCACTTGACAGTGATTGATGGTGGAAGGACCACTGTCAAATCATTTCATGCTGTCACTAGTTCCTAGGCCAGTTATTGATCTCAATCATTTGACAAGTCTAGCTACTCCTGGCCAAATGGTTCTGCATTTGATGTCCTCAGCCTACCTGTAAGCATCCTTGAGCAAGAGGTTTGGTTTGCTCCTTGACTAACTATCTAGATTCACTGTAAACCGGTTTTAATGACAGCGCCTCCAAATTGACAAAATGTTTTGTTATTGTGGTCTGCAATTCGTGGCGAGGACCATGGTGATCCTCCAAAAATGTATGAACCCATCCAACTGTTTCCTTCCAGATCAACTCCGCCCTATTCTTGACGACTCTGCGGGAAGCTTCGTGGAGCGCCTTTTCGAAGCTCTGGAAGAGAGCCGCAACATCCGTAGCAGCAAAGCAGCAGGAGAAAAGAACCGCAAGAGAGACCTTAAGGTACAGCAAACGCCTGAAGATTGTACCACATTTACATTTATAGCACAGGTGCTAGCCGCAATTTACTTCTAACGTCACGTGGTCTCGTCTTATGAGCTCTAAAGACTTTGGCGGGTTTATCATTTGCTGTTGCCTTGTCTCCTAGGATGTGTTTGGGGATGATGCCGATATGGGCGGGGTAAAGGAATTGCCGCAAGACGGGACGGCGCCCAAGAGGAAACGTGCCCCCCGTTTTGAGGAAGTGGAGGAGCCTGAAGTCATACCAGGGCCTCCATCAGAGAGCCCCGGGATGCTCACCAAGATGCAGGTAACACACGGGACTTTCAGCATCCATCACCGCGGTAACTGCATCTGATTCTCCGGCATCACAGGGTACGGAAATGGCTTTCAACACATTTATTATTTATTGCATTTTGGCCATCAGATCAAGCAGATGATGGAAACAGCCACGAGACAGATAGAGGAGAGGAAGAAACAACTGAGCTTCTCTTCCCCAGGCTCCGCGGCGTCGGTAATGCCCCAAGATGCTCCTTATAGCTCTATTATTTCCTAATTCAGGAAATTGAACCATGATAACGGCGCTCTCTTAATCTTCCTCTGCCGTTAGATACTGCCGCTTCCCACCCCACAGGCCCAACTAGAGCCTCCACCAGTGTCCAGGCTTCTCTCCAATTCCTCTGGCCCTCCGGCAGTTGGTGCGCTGTCCATACCCCCATCCCAGGCCGCCACCTTCATGAACGATGCCATAGAGAAGGCCCGCAAGGCAGCTGAGCTGCAGGCCCGCATCTCGTCCCAGCTGGCCATGAAGCCCGGAATACTTGGGGCTCTAGGAAACGCTGGGCCCCACAACTTTGTAGCCCTGGCCAACCTGCACGCCATGGGCATAGCTCCTCCGTAAGTTCCCAATTGGGGCAGCTAGTTGAAATGCAGTATTCAATTATTTTTTTGTGCCAAACAGGTAGACAAATGTATTTAAAAATCAAAGCAGTGTGAAAGCTCATTGCTCTGTGTGTGTGACTGTAGAAAAGTGGAGGTCAAGGAGGTGAATAAGCCCACCCCACTAATCCTGGATGAGCTGGGAAGAACTGTGGATGCTACCGGCAAAGAGGTGGAGCTCACACACCGTATGCCCACCCTAAAAGGTCTGTATAGCCAGAATCACACGCGTTACTGTTGGATAATGTGCATTAATCTGCTATACAACTGTATCCTCTGACCACCACCCCAATGATGTATTTTTCTGATTATTATTATTATTACAGCCAACATTCGTGCTGTGAAGAGGGAGCAATTCCGCCAGCAGTTGAAGGAGAAGCCCGGAGAGGACTTGGAGTCTACTTCATACTTTGACCACAGAGTCAACATCACGCCTGCTCAGCGTGCTCGCAAGGGCTTCAAGTTCCACGAGCAGGGGCGCTTCGAGAAGATTGCCCAGAGAATCCGAACTAAGGTTTGGATAAAATAATTTGCTAATTGTTAGGGATTCACAATGACTTAACTAGTCGTGCTGCACTTGCTAGTCGGCACCAGAAATACTAGTCGGTTAAATGCTTTTCTTTCTTTTTTTCCTGAGAAAAGCATTTCTGCCGAGATATGAATCGCGGAAGCCCGCCATACATTGAATTACGCCATGCTTTTAATAATATAATTAACTAACGTTAAATAACGCGTAGTTTCACAAAACATCTAATCACTTATGTAATTAGGCTATTTCATTCGCTCAGATCGCCCTGTTCTAGTCACTCCGGAGGTGTATCGTTGAAATGTCAATGATTTCAGTCCGTTTCACAGTAAAGAAACCATGATCCGCCTGATTCTTTACTGAGTTTGAGCTCACTTGCTCAGAGCAATCAGTAAGCAGATGGATCAACTAAATCTAAAGAACCGTGTTCATTGTTATGTCTTGACAGACAACGATTTATTTTGGATGATTATTTTTATTTAAACTTCCAAAGCTAGACAACTCTTCACTGTTATGTCCCCCAACAACAGTTCAACTGGTGCGATGCGGAACACATTCGCTATGGAGAGCCGACTGCAATGATGCATGTCGCAAAATGCTTTTAGCCTCATTTAAAATAGGATTTCCTTCTAAAAATATGATATTAAGCATTTCAAATTGCTCTTATAATACACACAATATATTTTCCCGACCATGTTTGGCCTCTTAGATTGTATGCGCTCAGTTTCTAGGCATTTTCTTTGTTCAGAAAACATCTGGTTAACCGGAAATTAGTCGTGAGGTACATCCCTAATTAAGACCCGATCAATAAAAGGGGCCGGCCTTTATAATTGGGACCCGGCTTTTAGCCTAATTTTAATCATACAGTAAATGGGCCTATGTTGCATGAAAATTTCATGCAGCTAGTCGACTCCAAATTTGTGAAAACTGAAAATGTCCATCCCTACTAATTATCTCACTCCAAAGTGTGTGTGTGTGTGTGTGTGTGTGTGTGTGTGTGTGTGTGTGTGTGTGTGTGTGTGTGTGTGTGTGTGTGTGTGTGTGTGTGTGTGTGTGTGTGTGTGTGTGTGAACTAATTCTGAATATGTCCAATTTCCCTCCTACTTGATTTTTGGCTTCAGGCCCAGCTGGAGAAGTTGCAGACAGAGATTGCCCAGGCTGCTAAGAAGACGGGCATACAGGCATCCACTAAGCTGGCTCTAATTACCCCTAGAAAGGAGCTTGGGGAAGGACATGTGCCCAACGTTGAGTGGTGGGACTCGTACATTGTGCCCACCAATGCAGACCTGTAAGATATGACCTGTTGTAAAATGTGGATGATGAATACTTGGGAATCAGTGGGTGAATGTTGTATTGGATTTGGAGACGGTGGTGGTGATGGATATGAGAGTGTGTGGGTTATTCATCCATAGATTTGCTACTCATTTTCAGTCTTGTATCTGGCAAGATGTGATCCAAGTGCACTTTCTAAAAAGGATAGGAAATTAAGATTGAGTGGTTTTCACTTTCACTCCTTTGGGTAAATTTTCTCCTTTATCCCATAGAAGTACTGGGTACTATAAGTAATGGATACCATATTGTCTTGTCTCAACTATACAGCGAATAGGCTTTGTAGTGCATAGTGCATTTCCTTTTTTGGTGCTGTACCAGTGTGTGAACGGCGCTACAAAACAGTGCTGTACCAAGTCACCTTCGATGAAGTTGACTGCACTATAGTTGTTGCTATGGAGAGAGATTTGTCTCATCTAACTATAATTAGAGGAGTCTCTGTATGTATGTCTGTCTGTCTGTCCTTCGATTTTTTCGACAACCGTTCATCCGCTCGACTTCACACTCGGCGGGTGTATTGCTCATGGCCCAAGGAAGTGCAGTGTCGAGTGTGAGGTTGTTTGGATGTGCGATTCTCGAGAAATCGGTGTGGAGTTGTTTGGACCAGGGGCGCTGTGTCTGAGCGGCAACCGCGGATACAGAAGTTGACGTCACACCGTGTTGAATTTTTGGTAGTGTCAAGTGTGCATGCTCTAAAAATATTGCCTTGTGGTGTTCGTTTTTCTTATAGTATTTAATGTGTATTGATTAATTTTCCTTCTTGTCTTGTACAGATCACCAGAAACACAGTTTGAGGACATGGAGTTCTTCGGGGTAACCAACCTAGTCGAGCACCCTGCCCAAATCAGCGCTCCAGGTAACTTCCCAAACGCATCCTAATATGTAGCCTGGCATATTCTTTAATGGCCTCAATTGTAGGTATTTTCTACAGATCTACTTGGAAAGTCTACCTAATACAATTGACGTGACAATCTTCTGAAATGTATTCCCAAACATGTGTTTCTCCTCCCCAGTGGACACGGATAAGCCGGTAACGTTGGGCGTATACCTGACGAAAAAAGAGCAGAAGAAGCTCAGAAGACAGACCCGTAGGGAGGCCCAAAAAGAACTACAAGAGAGGGTCCGTCTCGGACTCATGCCTCCCCCAGAGCCTAAAGGTTCTATGAACTCATACTGACACACACACACACACACTACTAGCGCCACTCAACATGTGAGTAACTGATGAGTGTCTTCTCACTTCTCCAGTGAGAATCTCCAACCTGATGAGGGTGCTGGGGACAGAGGCGGTGCAGGACCCCACCAAGGTGGAGGCCCACGTACGAGCACAGATGGCCAAGAGACAGAAGTGAGTTCCCCTATCGATCCCTTTTGTAGGCCACCATTCTTTCCATTGCGTGTGTGTAATCCCATTCATATCAAAGATGAATGAAGAGTCATTCTTTTTTTGTTTCTTTAAAGGATCATGGAACATGCTGGAATTCAGTTATTCTAAAAACTTACTTGGTGGCGAGAAAATAAGAATTCATAACCACTTTATTATCCAAATTATTGTCTGGATTATGACCGGGATAAATGTGTTAAATCATAGGTTTGTGATGAACATTGGTAGATAGCTGGAAAAAATATATTTAAAGCACACGGCCGTGTCGACACAGACACAAAATAATGCTTTTGAATATTCACGTCCCAAATACATTCTACGTCTTATCCAAAGCAGGTGGAAAAATACAACCCTGCTACATTTGCGCTCCGTGTGCTTTGCTCCGCTGAAAGCAATATGATTAAAATTATTTTTTCGGCCGCGCTACGAATATGAAGCGAAATTCGCTCTGTGTGCTTTAGGAGCTAACCACACCCTTTTAAAATCATTCAGGGCTCACGAAGATGCCAATGCTGCTCGCAAACTGACAGCGGAACAGAGGAAAGAGAAGAAGATCAAGAAGATAAAGGAAGACCTCACTCACGGTGTTCATATTGCAGTGTACAGGTATGCGCTTTGTGTGTTGAAATGCTATACATCAGTGGCGAGCGGTCCATACAAGCTGTGAGGCATTACTTGTGTTAAAACATTACAACAGTTTTTTTTTCCCTCCCAATTATTTTATTTTTGAACGATGATTTACTACAACTGTGTTTCGATCTCTGTGAGTCTATGCTGAAATGCTGCCTGAATGGCGCCCGGCTTTCGGCGTCTCTCGCGCATGCGGTCTATGTAATCTTCCGCCTTTGTGAGGGGGGGGAGGGGCTCAAAGCGCTGAATGTGTGTGTGTGTTGCATTCACCTCAGCTTTTAATCGACCCTTTTAACCGACCCTGCTATCTGCCACTAAAGTGGCTTTTCTGGGCTCTTCCGACACACAGGACATAGGCAGTAGATGATAGAAACCAGTTGCAGGGTTTGAGAATGGTTTAAGCCACAATGTGACACAGCACAGCAATGCCCCCTAGTGACTCAGAAGCTACACATTTCCTAGGATACCACCGTTTCACGCACCAGTAGCCAACGCTGCGACCGTCACACCAACTCCGTAATCAAACGTCACATTATTATATTAGAGCGGTTATTTTATACTAAATACTATATCCGGTTTGGCTGAAGGATCCGTTTTCAATGCACAAGTAGGAAAAATCCTGGCAGCGGCATGCCTCGCGTCAAAAGTAACCACTTGCCACTGCTATTCATATGCGTCACGATTTATGGCTTGCACACATTGAGAACTTCCCTTTGCTTCACCCCGATAGAATCCGTAATCTGCATAATCCATCGAAGAAGTTTAAAGTGGAGGCCAATGCCAACCAGCTGTACCTGACGGGCACGGTGGTGCTTCACAGAGACGTCAACACAGTAGTAGTGGAGGGAGGTAAGTGATCGGCACTTTCGTCTGTGACCTAATAAAATACCTGCTTTTACTCAGACGTTATAAAATGGTTGGTCTTGAGCGATTCTTCCTATACTTTGTTGTAATATCTTGCTTTTCATTAAAGGCCCAAAATCCCAGAAGAAGTTCAAGAGGCTGATGATGAACAGAATCAAATGGCCGGAACACAACACCAAAAGAGACGGTAAACACTGCTTCTTTCCTCCCCAATGTTTTATTTTCAAGACTTTTGTCCGAGCTTGACTGAGCTCCGTTACGCTGTTGTCCCCATCAGACCCCGACTTTGACGATGAAACCAAGAGGAACAACAAGTGCTATCTAATATGGGAGGTGAGTGTCGACATCTATTCGTCACTACAATGCATCTACCCGTGGCCCAACGTGCCTTCAAGAACTCCTTTTATTCCCACTTCTACCTAACAATAAGACATTTTTGTAAGACATTCTCCACATTGCACGTTTGTTCTTAACTGGGTTGGGCTTGTACAAACTGTTGTGTATTTTAACGTTCAGCGTGTCAAAGACAATTGTCACTCACTTGCTAATCGAAACAAATGTTTTGGTTGTATTAGACAGATGGCCAATGCACTGCGAGTCGAGTGACAAGTGCTGTCAATCAATTCCTCTCTTCTTCCAGGGAACGGCTAAAGAGCGCGATTTTGGAGACATGAAGTTCAAGCAGTGCCCGACGGAGAACATGGCCAGAGAACACTTCAAAAAACACGGCACAGAACACTACTGGGATCTGGCCCTGAGCCAGAGCGTGTTGGAGGGCACAGATGACTGAAAAACAAAAGCGCTATTGGAAGATGTTTGCAATGTTTAGACTGCATCCTACTATAAGCCCCATACCTTCCTTTCCAACCCGACACCACAGCCTCACCTGGGAGTGCAGGCTGATTCGTTCCATTGGGACTTTGGATAGATGAAAGGGATTCCACTGGAGGAAGAGCTAATAAACTGTGGGGATATTCAGAGTTGTTGAGGGGCGGCACAAGTGCATGCGTGTGTGTGCGCGCTTGTACTTGTGCATCTCCCAACACATCAGTGGCCATCTCCTTGGTGGTAGGCTAGTTTCAGTACATCAGTTGCTTTGTCAGTTGTCTTTTTTTTTTCTTTCTTTTATTAGATTGAGCAGTATGTAAATGACTCACTCAAAGCTATATTTCACAAGTTGAATCTGTTGTCAGCATCAGCTGACCACGTATTGGAGTGTTACTTTTTTACACACACCACGGAAAACCACAATTTTGTCTCAAAACTAGCATTGAGATCCAAACCCTACGAAAGCATCGATGTGTTTTAATAAAGAATTCAGTAGTTTTATACAGGCCCATTAAACCATTTGGACTGAGTTGTTGCTTTGCCTGCTATTTGAAATGATGATGGAAATTGATTTGTATAGATTTATCCTCAATATTGTTGGGGAAACCATTCAAAGAAAATCAATTGTTACACTGATGTATTCCCTTGTATATTACACGTCCAATAAACAATATCAAACAGTAATTGCACTTTCTGTTTCCTTTTAGTCTGACGTAACACAACTCCTTCTTTACATACAATATTTTTAATCCAGTGTAGGGTGAAATGTTACGGAAACCGAGAGCTGCCACGGTGATTTAATATTCTTTAATATTCCCATTTTGTTGTGATAACGGAAGATAAATGACACTTATTTAAATTCGTAATTTGCAAATGTTTTTGATTCAAATACAAGTTAATGCGCTCATCAATACATAGTTGTTCATGTTCTGCCATGATTGCTCTCCTCTTACCACTGCGGTCAAGTGAGCCGCCGTTCGCTCACTGCACTTACACCGCGCCTGCTTGCGTGTGCGGTCGGTCGGCAGCGCTCGTGACAATATTACCTTTAGGCTGTATGTGGTTTACTCATGAGGGTATGATATCGAGATTATTAGCTATATTGCTCATTTAGACTAAGACTAGACTTTTCTCGTTGCGGATTTGTCTGGATAAACCATGTGTGTATTCATTGGAGTGTTGGAAATGACACAAAACGCATTCAGGAATTAGGCTACTATTTTGCTAATTGAAATTACTTTTAGGTGAGTGTGTGGTTGGTGGCTGGTTTAAGCAGCCACACCTGGTCTGAGTCAGGCTGATTAGACTCTGGGGGACTACCTGTGTCCTGTGGTCGGAGGAGCCCCAGAAAAGCCACTGACTGAATATGACTGAATATATTGTACAGGATTAAACACACTCACTAGTTTGCACGGTAGTTTTTGTTGCTCAACAGAAGAGCCACGACCCCTCACCCCTGTCGAAAAGGAGGCTCAACCACCCACTCCTCCTCCACACACACACATTCAAAATTCTTTCCCAATCTACACACATGCGTTCTCTCACATATAGACTCAGCTATTCCTGGTCACAGGAAGTCATTCACATTTTGTAGATGGACATATGAACATATGTCCATATGGTAATTTGTTATCCATCCAATCTGGAATGTCTTTTACTCAGGATCTCAAATGCCAAATGACTACAACAAGCTCTCCTCAAAATGTAGCCAAAGACAGACTAGGAAAAGATCCTGCCCCACAGCAATACATTTTAAAATTGAAAATGTATTGCCTTTTATATGAAATTCGTAGATATTGTTTAGACATATACTATATTCCAAACAACACATTTTGTTTTACCGCTATTTGATGTTAGGCTGGCCCCTGCGGGGATTGTACTGCCATTGGGATACATGCTGGTATCCAACTTAAGGTCTACACTATACACTATATGTAACACTATGTCCTTGGAGCAAGCTTACTTAGGATTATGCAAAGGATAAACAATAAAGCAAAACAAGAACCAACAAACAAGGGCCTTTACAAAACTATAATAAAGAAATTAATAAATACAAATAATAATCTATTTTTTTCAGGTGTTGACAGTCTCATGTCCAGGACCCAGCCACACTGCAAGAGAGCAAACTTCCCTAGTCTATATATTACCTCTGTTAACCACTCATCATCAGAAAGAGGCCGTCGCTATTTAGACAAAGGATGGGTTGCGGTAGAATAGTAAAAAAAAAAGTATTACGTCCTATGTCTTTTCCTCGACCTTTATGGAAAACGTCATGAGGTCAAGGAAAGATGTGAAGGAGAATTTATAAGGACTTAGGAAAAGACAACCGCGGTGCTATGAGAATCCGACGGCACTTACACTAGGCTACGTAATTATGTTACGGACG
>OOFB01037867.1:26661-43702 GCA_900323305.1 Trachyrincus murrayi
AACCAACAAACAAGGGCCTTTACAAAACTATAATAAAGAAATTAATAAATACAAATAATAATCTATTTTTTTCAGGTGTTGACAGTCTCATGTCCAGGACCCAGCCACACTGCAAGAGAGCAAACTTCCCCAGTCTATATATTACCTCTGTTAACCACTCATCATCAGAAAGAGGCCGTCGCTATTTAGACAAAGGATGGGTTGCGGTAGAATAGTAAAACAATTATTACGTCCTATGTCTTTTCCTAACCACTTTTCCTCGACCTTTATGGAAAACGTCATGAGGTCAAGGAAAGATGTGAAGGAGAATTTATAAGGACTTAGGAAAAGACAACCGCGGTGCTATGAGAATCCGACGGCACTTACACTAGGCTACGTAATTATGTTACGGACGTGGGTCTACCGTGTTGGTGAAACTACAATGTTCCGAAGACAGACTACTAAAAGCGCATCTGAGATAATTCGCCCTGTGCGTTCTTACAGTGTTGGTTCATACAGGCTTTATAAACGTGGACAAACATATTTATCGACATAAATCCCAATTAGTATGATTGTTACATGACGATCTGCGTCCCTTGTCGGTTATGTGAATTCCATCCGTCCTGAAAACAACCGAGATGGCTGCCGCCGGTATATTTTCTCTAAAAGAAGAACAAACAACTGCACTTAAAGCTTTTGTTGATAATAAAGATGTGTTTGCTGTACTTTCGACAGGATTTGGTAAAAGTTAAATTTTAAACGTTTAGTTGCTCTGATTGGTTGTAGGTCTATCCAATTGCGTCCAGAGGCATTTTGGTCTGCGCCCGTTGATAACGCCCCTTGGAAATCACCTATACAGCATAATGCAGAAGAGTGAGGTGCCTTTTGGCTCCCTACGCGACTTCTAGTGATTACAGATACAGATCAGCAAGGAGCAGGCAGGGGTTAGGCATCTTGCTCAAGGATACCGGGACGCAGGGGATGGTGGGGATCAGAACCTGAGCCACTAACAACCCTCCTCCATTTCTTATGTTATTGATATGTTAACCCAAGTTAGATGATACTACTGTTACTGCTACCTCAGATCCAAAATCGTCTTCATTGTGAAATTCATCTCTATGCTTGTGGAGGCGTGGCCGGCAGAGGCGTGGATGACGGAGGCGTGGCAGCTCTGAGAGGTGCTTGCGGAGGCATAGATGGTGAGATGAGGTGGCTGCAGAGGCACGGTTGCAGAGGCATGGCCGGGGCAGGCATGGCTTACGGAGGCGTGGTCACTCTGAGCAGTACTTGTGGAGGCGTGGCCGATAATTCTCCTCTTCCTATAGGCGGGCTCAAACTCCAAGCAATCTTTTGTTATGATCACCTCCAAGCTCCTCTTAGTAGATGTTGTTTGGGTGGTTGAACAGCCGAAGGAGGCATGGCTGATGGAGGCGTGACCACTCTCCCCATATCCTTGTTAACAGCAGCTGATGGAGACGTGGGCAACTGTGGAAAGGCCAACGGGGCAGTGGCCGACGGAGGTGAGGCCGACTGTGGCGAGGCTGACCCCGGCAAGGCTGACCCCGGCGAGGCCAATGGAGGAGTTTGAATTCACATTGAGCATCTTCTAAATCCATAAATTATAATTAACACATTGATATGTCTGTAAATGCTTGTTGACCCATTGGGTAACAAGTTGCAACAGTTTTACCATATTTATTTACATACATAATTAACTAATTATTTGATGAAATATATAAACCTGGAAAGGTTGGGAAGAGTTGAAGCTCTTAACTTTCTGACCCCCATCTGGATATTTTATTTCGACAAATCTGTAAATGTGTATAGATATTAATGGCTGAAAAGTCTAAGTATTTCGCTCCCAGAGCTGGAAATACAGACAAGTCATCAGTTACAACTCAGACAGGCCTCTCAATTGGCTGTCTTTTTACAGAGACTATTGCTACACTTCTGCCATGGCAGAGATCTGCAAATGCATGTGGCGATTTGCAAATGTATACAGCCTTCATACCACCAGCCGGCGGTAGCACCCAGTGATTTTAAGCATGACATTGCTGGGCTGGGTTGTGGCTGCAGTTGTGTCGATGCAAGGCAAACTGTCTTTAGGGTTAGCTCTACTTTTGTTTCATGTGGACTACATAGGTAGAAATGACTAAAAGCCAATTTACCTTTGTTTTCACAAATAGACAAGAGGTTTAGAGTCCACATGATAATCCAGTCCAGGTTTGGTGGGTCAAACCACAACACAAGTGTTGTGGTTTGCATTGCAGACCTGGTCTCATGTGGACTACATAAATTACTAAAAGCCAATTTATCTTTGTTTTCATAAATGTTTCACAAATCTGAAACATGATTATATATATTCTATAGGGTCCACATGATAATCCAGTCCTGGTTTGATAGGTCGTCCTGGTTTGGTAGGTCTAGGTAGGCCCTATTGTAGTTTTCATTCTAGACCTTCTTGATAGCGTTACCATGTCATAGGTTAATACGGGGTTTGAAGATAAAGTACAGATTGTCATTGTACGATATGAAAACAGAAATCTGAATCTATCACAGTTAGATATAATATCTCTTTCTTACCCGAATGTTGTCTGCTGTTCAGGTAGGCTTTACGTTGCTCCAGCATCTCATTGAACACGGAACGGGAAGGGAATAATGTATGTTTTTTTATTTTTTTCAAATGTAAAAAAGTATTTTCAAATGTTGCAGTATAGTTTATTTTTTAAATTTCCATCACAACTCTTACTCTACCATTGAACATCGTTTAGTGTACCCTAGAGCCATAGAAAGACAGAGTTGCGTCAATGGAGGTTCAAAAAGCTCGATGGTCACTCGTGGTCACTTTAGCTACTTCCAAGCAGGTCATTTGAATGAGTGGAAATTGCGCATCACTTTGTTGATTTACCACGAAACACAAACAGCGACGTTTGGTAACTAGTAAAAATAATCCAAATTGATTCGGGGTATTGCAAACCGACCTGCTTGTCAGTAATATTTCATATTCATATAATTATGGTATAATTAGGCCTATATAACTAGCTCAAATTAGAACATTAGAGTGACAGGTTGAATGGCTAGCCAACGTTGTGCTGCTTCAGCAGCTTTAAAATACCAGAAGCTACCAATTGAATATCAATCCATCCAGACCGAGCCAAGGGCTCCAAATCCACCAACAGTAATGAGCAAGAACATTATGTTCAATGTGTTGCCATTGAAAGCTACTTGTGGGCGGTCTATTCAATTTATGACCTCCAGTGTAAAAGCACTGACTACAACAACGAAATCATAATCATCTCAAGTTTCAAAAGTTTAGGCCCTAATTGAGGTGCATTAATCAATGCACATAGAGAACAAGAGTACATACAAAGATGTACCCCATTTACTCAGTCTATGGTACGCTGGTCTGCTATAACATGAGTATACAGAGTGAGACAGGGGTTATAAAATAGTCCTAGAAGACTAAGAGGTAACATGACAATAATAATTACCCACCTTATTTGAGGATAACATGAGTGAAATAAGTAACTTACAAGCCGATGTAATGGCACATAAGCATGCTTTATCTTTTTGACCCACCCCCCAGATTCAGAATCAATACTTCATCTATGCCAAAAAAATCAATATGCATATTCACTAAGCATAGCAATGTGGTGGTGAGTTAGTATGGCTTTTGGTGTGCAAGTTAATGAGCTCTGGATGGTATTCTATTGACGTTAGTAAGCCTTCAGTAAGTTCTTACTCGGTGTGTGACTTACTGGGCTATGGATGGTATTCTATTGATCTCTATTGAAGTAACTAACAATGCCATATTATAGTATTATAGTAACAGACACTTCTATATGTCATATAGAAGCAGTGTCACTCGAACCCTCTCATGGCTGAGCTGACTCAGTGACTAAAGAAGCACCTTTACCACAAAAAGTGCTGAAATAGGCATTTATTTGACAAACAAAAAGTGACAGAATAGTCCCCCCTATTAATATGCAATTAACATAACAAAGACAATGGTACCCTTAGAGAGTCTTTCTAAAGATTAAGGTTTGGCATATGCTCTGTGACCCACACAAAATGCCCTCGCGACCCAGACCCACCAGTTGAGAATCACTGCAATAGGACATGTCATGACCCTACACACGTTAATTGTGATTGTTTTTTAGGCATGAACATTCCGTGACTCAGTTCTTATCCTTAATCTGGAAGCAAATAAGCAATGGACTTATTGACCCTATGACTGAAGCCTATGACTGACATCAATAGTGTTTCAATGTCTTGGTCTATGCTCATTGATCTGTCTTGTCCTTGGACCCAGCCCCGATATATCACGATTTATTGCTTCCCTGCTGAAAGAGAAGGCGAAAATAGTTGATGCAAGTGAGCAGGAGAAATCTGACCATCACAAGACTACACAAGACTATAATAACAAACTGTGAGGTAATGACGTGAGGATTTTCAATGGAAGTCATGTGCTAATTTGGTCAGGGTGCAACATTTCTAGCACATCTCCATTACAGTAATAGGGAGGTCTATTTCTACATCTTCAAACTCTCCCGTCAATATAAACAGCCATGCATCGTAACAACAATATTGGCGATATTGATGTGCTCCTTGTAACCTCGCTTTATCCATTTCCATACGTTAGTTAGTTTCTACTAACTAACAGGTAACTCCAACAGCTAAGACGCTAAAACATCTAAAGTGCTGCCGTTTATAACGCTCCTATGCGGCGCTGCTGCTATCAGTTCCCAATGTTTGGAACTATTGAGTGTCTCCGTGTTCCCGCCATTGCTGTAACATAATTGGCCCGATGGAGTGAACGGAGATGACGCAACTCATCCCTCCGTGTCTCTGATGTATGCCCTAACACGAGGGGGCGTGTAACCGTTGGCGCCTCCGTAAGGTTCTTGAACATCGCGAGCGGATGACCTGCAGAGAGAGAGAAAAACGGAAAGATGGCGGCTGGTTCTGGAGCTGCAAGCGGCCATGGAGCTCGCACCTCCACGGCTGCTCTGGAAGCGTCTTTGGACCGTCGTTTTCAAGGAGTATCGAACACCATGGAGTCAATACAGGGGCTTTCGACGTGGTGCATTGAAAACAAGAAATACCACAGTCTAATTGTGCGATACTGGATGAAGTGGCTGAAGAAATGTGAGTCGCACGCTATTGCTAATGCCTTGCTAGCTAAGCTAACGTCCAGCTAAAGAAAAACAAAATGCGTTGCTGATTTGACGTTCGTAGACTTGTAAACACTGATTCAGTACTGACAAGTCTGCCAATTTCTTCTATTCCAGCAGTGACAACATTAAAATCCCAAAGTCCTTTCGTGTCTAGTTGCAATGCTGCTGCTGTTTACACTACGGCCTAAAGGGCCACGGTCTGAATTGTGCTGGCCTTGCATCACTTATTGCAAAAAAAACAATACAAAACAAATAACCATAGAACACAAGGACTTTACTGTATGGCGTTATCCTAGCTTTGCCTTTTTTCATTAAAATGGCCCAGCATCGTACATGTAAAGATGTACAATGCACGCTTACCCACTTATTTAACTGTTTTAGGCACCTCCATACGTGTTGGTACGTGCAGCAGGTGCTGTCTTATCTTCTGGCTGTCGTGTTGTTTTGATCATGCAGCCGGGTAAAATGACTAAAGAAAGTGTTTTATTTGTCGGATCATATCATGGCACAGACACTGAATTACTCTGGGGCTGCTTAATGCTTTATACATCAGCAAAGCATTAAGTAGCAACAAAAAATTAAGCATTTTTGTTGCTCAGTTGATCAGTTTGGATATTGTAAGCAGCATATTCCTTGGAGCCAAACCATCAGATCTGTACGCCTTTAGACATTTCGGCTCTAGATAATTGTTTTTAATAACCACCCAATATTGGATTAGATTATTTTATTCTAAATGTAGGTCAGAAGAAGCATTGTGTGTCTTCTTGTTTGCAAGCTTAAAAAAATCCTGTGGTGAAATTTTGTATTTTTTTTTGGTGATGGTTACTGCCTTGTTTCACCACTTGCTGTGAGGTTTAAAGTTAAACATAATATGTTATATTAAAAATGTCCCCATTGAGTGCTGGGGAAGATATTATTGACTATAGAGATTTGCCTGAAGTATTTATAACGTTCGTTATAGATCAGCCTTTGAGATCCCTAGAACTCATTTAGCCAGTTTCACCTCTGCATGAAGTTTACCTTTGTAGATGGGAGCAGAAGAACCCCAACAGTTTTCTTTTTTAGGAAGAGAAGACCAGTAGAAATTAGTCTTCTCCTAGACAGGTTGTGTTAGGATAGGATACAGTTCTTAATCTTGATGTTGTCAGTTGCTAAGTGCACCAAGTCACGTTAGACATGTGGGGAATTGTGTTTGTTGTCCTTGAGTGCTTTGCTAGAGTTCTTTAGTAATTTGGATTCTATTATCAATGTTTAATAACTAATAAGCGCACAATCTAGGCTACTACAATAGACATAGAGTAGAAGTCTGTGACCCACAAAAATGAGTTCAATGTAACAAGTTAAATATGCCATGATTGTATAGCCTGGAAAAAAACACACAGTTTAACACCTGGAACACCCGGTTATAAAAAACGATTCTGATATTGAGCATATAACTGCTATGTAGGCCTAATACTTGGACTTGGAGCCTTTGCAACTTATGTTTTGTTTACTCATTTGAGTTAACCAGGACTCGTTAGTAAGCATATCAATAACTAATAACTTTCCCCCATTATGTGCTTCAACATTTCAGTATTTTCTGTAAATGCCAACAAACACTACGTTCTGGACAAACAGAGATCCTCCAAGTTGGATAACCAAAGTAGCTGTGTTTTCTTCTGTGTAGTGTAATTGTGAATATCCAAAATTATGCTATTGTAATACCGGTACAACCTAGTGGACTACAAAATTCATATTGTTTAGAGAATTTAAGTTTATTTTACTGCATGCCTAATGTATATATATTTTTTTACCTACATCAATAAGTACCGTTTTTAGAATTGCGTTTTATTTTTGTTATGGCTTAATAAAATGCAATCAATAACATCTGATTTCTTTATATAGGCTATAAGCCTTATAGCCTATATAAAGAGATCAGATGTTATTGATTTTTGAAGATTGTTAACTCTAGAAACTGATTTCCCAGAAGAATATGAAGACCAATTCTTGTATTACCAGAAAGTAGCATACTTGACAGTGATATATTGTTGACGATCATATAAATCAATACTTACTTCAACATTGCATAGACTTTTTATGGTCATATTTGTAGATTAAATTATTAATTTATTTGAATAGACATTACATAAAAAAGTGTTACTTGGCTTAGTAACACTGGGCAATACATTAGCCTTCCATAGAAGATGAAAGCATTAACTGCATTTATGGCAGAAATAATTAAACATTTTTGTATATTTGCTATAGGTGGGATATGAACTTGTTTTGTTTTGCTGGAATGTCGAATGTCTAGTAACTTCCCATAGAATCCTTGAGTGTAACCAACAAAATAGCAACATCATTTTCTAGTCTAGTCTAGGGTTGCTGTGCTTGGTGAACAGGTGGCTTTATAAAGAGGCTAGTTAGAGATTTGGTGAGGAGCCTCTTTAAGTTCTGCAGCTTAAACTCTGTTGCATTGTTAATAAAGCTGGCCTGCTTACTAAATGCTTGATCAGCCATCTACCAGAGCTGAAATCTAAATCCCCATCAAATCAATGTAGCCTAGCTTGTGCGTGTTTCATTTTTTAAGTAGGACTCAGCTGTTGACCTCAACCATTTCATGTTGCTATACCTGGCTAATCTAAATGCTAATCTAAGACGCTATGGGAACTTGGATGCCTTTCATATTGATTGTTCATCTATATTTTCTTATTTGACTGTCAAATTATGGCACGCTTTATACATTCAACATATTCATTTACAATGTTAAAATGTCAATTTCATGTTGTGTCAATGTTGAGCATAATGTTGTTGCTAAGTGATTATCTAGGTGATATCACAAATTGTATGGAGAACATAAAGGGATTCTACTTTTGACTACATAGACCCTCTAATATTCCTCCTATTCATCTGCTTCTTTTCAGCGGACACTAATCATCGCCTAAATCTCTTCTACCTTGCAAATGATGTCATACAAAACTGCAAGAGAAAGAATGCCATTGCCTTCCGTTCAGCCTTTGCAGAAGTCCTACCCAACGCTGCCTATCTGATCAAGTAGGTGGCCCTACAGATAACAACTTTGACAAGTGTTGAGAGTGCAGGATAGTCTCGGTCAGTGGTTCTCAACCGGTCTAGCCTCGGGAGCCACAAATGTCATTAAGTCACAACCCAACAAAGTAATCAACAATGTAATGTTGAAAACAAGGAGCGAACAAAAAGCTGCGACAATTGGGGCTAAACTCAATGAAAATTGAAACATGAATTAACATTGAAACATTAGGTAATTCATGGGCTTCTTTCTGAAGATTAAGGTTTGGCATATGCTCTGTGACTGTTGAGAATCACTGGTCTCGTGGTTAGGGTGTTTTTTTGAATCCCAACCGAAATGTTCTGGGTTCAATCCCCAATGTCCACAACCTTCCTGTAGGGATCCTTGAGAAAGATGTCTAACCTTTACCTGCTCCTTAATTACATGTATCAGCTATGTATTCACTGTAAGTTGCTTTGGAAAGTTACTAGGCCTATACAGTTTATATCACTGAAGTCATTATTTAGAATGGTTTTGTTGCGGTTTATCTTCCATATAACAAGAAACGAGCTTGTGATTGAAACCCCCTGGCAGTCTCAGGGTGAAGGCGTCTCGGCAAGCACGGCTTGTCATTACGAGGAGAGTGCAGTGATGGGCAGTGATCTGCAACAATGAACCAGTTTGTTTCAGCCATTCGTCTATTTCTATTTACATTAGAACCCAACGCTTACTTACTCACTAAGTGTTGAGCAGAACAGTATATATTACAGTTCTTTGTATTTACATATGTACAAGCAGTTTAGAGACAAGCATTCAAAGGTGTTTATTAGAACAATGTTTATGATGATGAGCTACGTATTTTTTATTTTTTTGAAAGGTATGCTTGAGCTGTAGACCAGAATCGAAAGAATGTAGTTTAAAAATTACTACTTGCAACTTTTAAAAAAATTGAATAATAATGAAAATGTCCAATGTTTTATTTGTCTCTGTTCTGTAGTATTTACCCATGCCATGGTTTGTCTCTGTTCTGTAGTATTTACCCGTGCCATGTTGTGTCTCTGTTCTGTAGTATTTACCTGTGCCATGTTGTCTCTCTGTTCTGTAGTATTTACCTGTGCCATGCTGTGTCTCTGTGTTCATGGTTAGAGATGGGAAGGTGCGTAAGTCAGTGGAGAGGATCTTCACCATCTGGGAGGAGAGGAGCATCTACTCGGAGGAGCTGATGGCCCAGTTCAAGGCCGGCCTCAACAAGAAGGACCGGGAGAGGGAACGTGAGAAGGAGAAGCAGAAGCAGAAGCAGAACGAGAAGGAGAAGGAGAAGGAGAAAGAGAAGAAGGAGAAAGAGAAGGAAAAGGAGACTAAAACTCCTCCAGGTTGGTTCACGGCCTTCAGTCACTTGACTTTATGCTTAATAGAGGCTGGTGATGTTTTGGTTTCAATATGTTGATATTGTTAATATAATGATGTTATGATTTTAAGATTAATTGCACAGGAAAGGAAACTGTTATGACACTTATTTTAACAAGATTGTTATTGCATAAATATTCTGCCTGGCTATATGCCATATCGGATGTACAAACTGGCAGCAGCAGAGAAAAAAACTATCAGAAATCATTTCATTAACATGTGGGTTGGACACACACACCGTTGGTTATCATAGATGAGCGTTAACCAATTTATTTGAAATCTTTTTTGTATCTAAAATGTTAGATATTCTGAATATGTGTAACAGCATGTGTTTGTCTGACAATAGCATGTGTTTGTACTTGACATTCAGCCACAGCCAACCCCAAGGCAGCCCTCAAGTCAAAAATAGTGGCAGAGTTCACAGTAAGTATTTACCTTTCTTTACCATTATCAAATACCATATCAAATAAGATTCAAGATTCAAGAAAACTTGGATACATGCATTGTTTTTCTGTTCATACTCGTACAACCGTGTGTCTCCTGTACCTCCAGCCCAGCTCGTTCATAGACCAGCTGTCGGTGCATAAAAGAGCAATAGAAGAGGAGGTGTTTAGAGAGAAGCAGCTGGAAGCTCTCAGGGTGGACGTCTGCAGTACCGAGGCCCTCAAGAGACTCAAAGGTGTGTGACCACCATTTTTCTTCTCACACTCCCATTAACTCATCAGATGCCCTTCTCATACCCTGCAGTCTTTCCCCTACATGCATCCAGCAGTGCTAGTACTAGCGCCACTGCAATTAGCCATGCAAATATTTTTTTTTTTCAATAAATAAAATTAATTTAAATTACATTTTCCCCCCAGTTCAATTGGTCAAAACATGTTTTTATTTCAAAGACGCTTCAAAAAGCAAAAGTAGCCTACAATATCACTTAAGTGCTGTGGAGGAAGTCTGTGGCTTTCGGGTCCCCTCTTGGGCTGAGTCCGACTCTGTTACAGCAGAGCCTCAGTGTAGCGGGTCGCACACCAGACGAACCACGGAGCGTTGCGTAGCAGAAAGGACAACACATGTTGGAAGATTCCATTTTAGGTTTTGTTCCGTGTTTAATATAAAGGTTGGTAATGGACGGTGCTGCCTGGTTTTGAAGAGCGCGGCACCACACTGTATGGCGGAGTGAGTGCTCTCATTGAAAATACGACCCACTTAAGGGAATAATACAACCTAAAACACTTTGACATCGTAATAAAACGTCTATTGGTGATGCACCCCAGGTCCTATTTTACCGCTTTGTGTAGTATTTCACTTTGCCGTGGCGAAACTCAATTTCTGGAGACGCTACTTTGGGATTTTTAGTTTTTCCCCGAAAGCTAAAGTTAGCCGCGGCGAGCTCGGCCGCATTAGTTAACATTAACTAATGCTGGAGATGACTAAATCTTACTTTCACTTCTATAAATCAGCTACCTGGATATTGTTGGCCATGCTGAAAGGCCTCTGCCAGTGACTTCTGTCTCGGTGCCGGGGGTCTGGTTGTGGTTTGGGGATTCCCCTCCTCCTCCCTCTGTTTACTTTGCAGCTCGGAGTTCTCTTTTGGGTGTGTTTTTAGATGTTTGTATAGATTTGTGGTGTTGCCACAGTACCTTATTTGTTTTCTGCAAACATCGCAGCTTGCAGTATTTTGGTCTGCAGCTGTAAAATAACACCAAACGGCGCTCCTCTTCTTCTCTGCCATCATGCAGCCAGCAGTGCGCTGCTGAGTGACGTGACTGCACGCTGGCAACACTCACTGTATAGCAGGGGAGGAGGGGGAGGGGCAGAGTGAGCATGAGCGAAGTGAGTGAGAGGAGCGGTGTTTGCACATGCACAACCACTATGATGTAACGGGAGTTGTGTACTGAACGTAGAGAAGAGAAACTGAAACTTAAGTATCGATCTCATCACGCAAGTATTGATCAATACCGATACCAACGTTGGTGTCGATACATCGATATTTTAGATCGATCCGCCCACCACTACTGGGTAACGTAGGAAAATGGCACACTGGAACAGATCACGGGAAGCCTGACACGACAGCCAGTGACAAATTGCAAATAACAAAGTTAAATAGGACCTGGGGTGCGTTGTACATCACCAATGACAATTAAGACACACTGCTTTGAACGTACAAATGATCATAAAACAAAAAAGATTGTACGTTGCGCAAAGTTTCAATGAAATTGCACAGCAGCACTAGCGCTATTCAAGAGCATGCGAAGAAAAAACACTATTCTGGATGACGGACAAAACATCGTAACTGGAGTACATTACCTAATTCCAAACTTGTTATTATTAGTAGGTAGAGGCTTTTTATATGTTTTGCCGTTGTCTAAACTTTTAAATGGCTGCTAAATTATTAGAACGTTGTGGCAGTTTCCCCTGCCACATGCCATCTACAATGGCTTTTCCCACAGTAGGACACAGGCAGATGATGGTTAAACCGGTTTATTGTAGATTTGAGATAGTTTCAACAGGCAGAGCAGGTGGTACGTGCTGACATGCTAGCGCTCCTCTTGAGTGTGTGTAGTGGTGGCTGGTTTAACCTGTGGGCCTTGATTGGCCAATGCCAACATACATTGTCATTATTTATGTCATCCGGGGCTCACAACCTCTCCCCCACCGCCTACCGCAGTGACCCCTGGGATGCCGAGAAATATTGTGTAAATACTGACAGCAAAATAGTGTAGGAAATGTAGGCGCATAAAGAGAAAGTAACACAACAAGTGACTTAATAATAGAAAGTAGCCTACATATTTGATTGTGTAGGACAGAAGCAACAGTATTATGAAACCGCCAACACATTTTTTATGTTATGTTATAATGTTATACCATTTCTGCTGGAATGAATGAACCAGAGCCCTACTGGAATTGTCAATCACACTAAACCTCACATCAGCACCGTGCACACGCACATCAGCACCGTGCACATCAGCACTGTGTACACGCGCACATCAACATAGTGCACTTCACACACACCTTAGCACCGCTCCTTGGGGAAACACTGCCCTGGTTCCTAAAACTTGTGCGTCTTTGTTGTATCTCTAGACAAGGCTGGCGGGAATAAGTTTGCAACAGACTTTGAGGAAGGCAGTCTGAAGCTTCAGGAGTTCGTCACCTTCCTGGAGGAAGAGTTGAAGACTGGGCCCCCCCTGCAGGACGCCCTGGGAAATGCAGACATATTTTATGAGATGCAGTACAAGGAGGTCAAGATTGTGGCCAATGTGAGTGGGTTTATTACCCGTCCCCTGCGGATGTTTCAAAAACCTGATTACTTTGATACCATGTGGAATGGACTAATTGAGTGTATCATCATTAAACTAGTTAGTGTGTGTGTGTGTGTGTGTGTGTGTGTGTGTGTGTGTGTGTGTGTGTGTGTGTGTGTGTGTGTGTGTGTGTGTGTGTGTGTGTGTAATACAATAAAATTATGTTTGACTTGCAATTAATGAATCAATGGAGAGCCACACAAATATAAAAGTTAGCCTGGTAATAAAATTGTGTAATTATACACATTGATGTTTTCTTACTGGGATTAATAAATGTTTATTTGTAATGTATACCTCTTCTGTTTTGGTTCAATCTCTAGGCGTACAATGCCTTTGCTAGTCGCGTGGCTAGTCTTAAGAGGAAACTGGATGCCCTCAAGTCGTCCCTTCCGGGGCCCGAGGACTCTCCGATCCCATCGCCCTCAGAAGATGCCCCCTCGCCGACCGGCTCCGACTCACCCTTCTTGCCCCTGGGAGCCAGCAGGGCCCCCCTGGACCCTGAGCTTGATGGCAAGGCCATGGATGAGGGGGATCTGGTCCGAGACAACGTAGACCCCGAGGACATGGATATGTCTGATGAGGAGGGTGACTCTAGCATGTCAGGTTAGTGGCAACTATCTAATGCTTTTTTGTTGTGTCCCAAGGGCCATTTGTTTGGTGCATGTATGAATCTATAAACTTTTGATTCAAAATGAAGTCAAGAAGGTCAACCTTGAATAAAATTACTTTTACCAGTTGATGACAAGACAGAAAAGGCATCCCCTGCTGTTTCCAAGACGACAAAGTTGGGCGTGCCATCAAAGCTGACGCTTCCAGATACCACAACGAAGTCTCCTAAGACCACACCCCCTGCCACCGCACCTGCCCCGCCCACTCCACTCACCCCGACAGTCTCCACTAGCCAGAGCACCCCGACCACACCACTGGGGGTCAACCTGGCCAATGTCGACCTGGGAAAAATCAGCTCAATCCTCAGTTCCATTACATCTGCCATGAAGAATACAAGTATGTTGGTGGTGGTGTAAACTAAACAAAATACAAAAAGTGCTCTGAATGTTTTGATTTGGATTATTTTATAGTATGTGTCAACTGTACAGGTATGGTCACCTTTCCAAAGAAAAGGTTACACTGACTGTTCTTATATTTGTTATATATGCTATATTAAACTGAACTGGCGTCCAATGCCTAGATGTATTAACCTGGCAAACATCATGAACTTGTACAGGCCAACTATTTTGTCCTTCAATCAGTAGGCAATGTCAATATAGCTGATTGATTGTAGCAGGTAAGAAACACAATATAAAGCACCATGGTCAAAAAAGTTAGCATACCGTACAATCCATGTTGAAGCCTTCTGAATTCAACAATGTTGGTCTTAACTCAATGCCTACCTTTATGTCCCTATCAGCAGCAAGCCCCTCATCTCGGCCCTCTCCAGGCACACCCACTACGCCATTGGGCCAATCAACAGCCTCCAAAGCTGCCCCGCCAAGTCCGGCTCTAGCCAGCATCCTATCTCGAGTTGACATCACGCCTGAAGGCATACTCAATGCTCTGTCTAAAACAAACACCCCCGGTGAGCAGGGCACAGATCCACTTGTTCTTTACCAGATTGAAAACAGTTTTCACCATTACTCATTTTCTTACTTATCTCCTACATTCCACCCCCACCCCCCATTTCTTTCTTGCCCCAGGGTTGTCTTCGCTGCTGCAAAGTGTAACAAATTCCTCCTCCACTGCCTCCTCCAACCGTACTTCCCCAGAATCCTCAGTGTCAAAGACCCCCGTCACCCCGACCGCACCCAAAAACAAGCCCTCCTTGGGGAACAGCCTCAAACGGGACGCCCCCGGCAGAACCAGAGATTGGGAGAAGGGGAGAGAGTTGTCCCCTCCCCCCCCACCGCCCCCTCCTCCTCGCCCCACCGCTCCTTCCGTCCCTGCCCCCAGCCTAGAATCCAAGATCAACAGCTTCCTGCAGGGCAACCCAGGGTTCAGTCTAGGGTTGGGAGACTCCAGTCCTCTAGGGGGAGACTGGGTGGACGGCACCCCGGTGAGGGACGAGGCGGCGGGCACCCCCACTCAGGATGAGATCATGGACACGCCGGCTTCGGACTCCCTGGGGTCATCCGGGGGTCACAACCTCTCCCCCACCGCCTACCGCAGTGACCCCTGGGATGCCGTCATCACCCCCACGTCAAACAGCAAAGACGAGAACTACCTGGCATCCTCTTCCCGCTACGGCACCGGGCGAAAGAACTCCTCCAAACATAAGGAAGAGGAGGGTACGAGGAAGCAGGCCCCCTCTTCCTCCCTCGCTGAGACGCTGAAGATCAGGGAAGATGCACTGAGCACCCAGCTGAAGGCACTGAGAAACAGCAGACCCGTGCTCGACAGACGGCCCTCAACTGGTTCTCGCAAGGCCGGCCCCGACGACGGGGCCAGGGGAGGGAACAGAGACAGCAAGGGCAAAGGTCGCGAGGGCGCTTCCCCGGGGAAGGAGGGTCACTATCACCGCATCGAGACACTGGTGTCGCCGTGCACCGAAGCGGCACCCGCCCTAACTCTGGGTTACCCCAACGCGCCGCTCTCCGGTGAACGCATCCAGACCGTGGAGAGCATCCGCGTGATTGGCCGGGACTCGAGGCACGGGAGCGGGGCAACCGGCCGGCAGGGGCCTGCGATGTGGTATGAGGAAGAGGAGTACATGGAAGCCCAGTCTCCCTCTCCCCATACTGGACCCCCTGCTCCTCCCACTCGCAATATTGGTCAGGCAGGCTCCGAGGACATGGTGCCCCCCTCAATGCCCCCGCCACCACACCTCCTAGCCCAGCATCTGCATCCTCTTCCTCTCCCCCACCCCCACCACCCTCCTCCCCCAGCCCAGTTCCAGATGGCATACCACGGGGAAAACATGCAAGCCCCCTCCCTGTCCCACCCCCACCCTCACCCCCACCCTCACCAGCCTCCTCTCTCTGCCTTCTTCGGTGGTCCTCCGCCACCAATACCCCGTCCCCCTCCTCCTCCCATCCCCCAGCGCCCGCCCCCTCCACACAGCTTCCCCGGCGTGCCCTCCGCAGTCATGGTGGGCGGCGTGCTGGTGCCAGTCGACCGGCCCCTGCCCCCCCCTCCTCACCCTTGTCGCTCTGACGGCGGGGCTGGGCTAGGACCCAGAGGGGGCAAAGGGGGAGCCCCACCTCCTCTGATGTCATCGTTATTCGGTGATTCTCCTAAGATGCCCCGCCCTGGCACAGTTAAAGAACATTTTGTACCCCGTCACGCACCCCCCCTCCACCGCCCCGGCACTCCCGGTGCTCCCCCGCCCTTACTGGGCAGGGTGAAGGAGCCGGCAAGCCTCCCTCTCTCCCAGTCCCGCTCTCCCACTCCACCGTCCCCCACCCCTCGGTCCCCTGCCACAGAGTCTGCGCCTCCCCGCTCCTCTGCACCCGGCAAGGGCCCTGCTCTGCTGAAGCCCCCCACTAGTCCGCCAGCACACCCACGCAGCCAAGCCCCTAATGCCCGTGGGCCGCTCCCCCTGTTGCACTTGCCCGGCACTCGGCCCCCTATCCTCCCTCATCCCCTTCCCCAGAGACCCATGCTGCGAGGCCGGGCCCCTGCTCCCAGCCTTAAGAAAGACCACCCCGGGGGGTACCGCGGAGGCAAGCGTCCCGGCCCTCCCTATGCAGGTCCCTTCCACGCACCCAAGAGACCATTTCCACCCCCGCGCTACTGAAGTGGCCATCTGTGGCGCGCTGAGAGGGAAGCCACGTGGCTAGTTGAGTCCAACACGGCTAGTTGCATCCAACACGGCGTGTGTGTGTATAAAACCATACTGGTATGATCCCAGTTATCTTCACTATATTAATTAGTCCATCGTGAATCAAAACTAGCAGTTCTCATCTTTGGTGTAAATAGCAAGTAACCCCCCCCTCCCCCCAGTCAGCTTGCACTGTGCAGCGCAGTAGAGGCGTATTAATGCGTATTAGTTCTCTAGTGCAGTGTTGTGTTACCAGCTCCTTAATCTGCCCCCTTCTTCCCTCCGTTCAGACACAGGACATGAGCTTGTGGGAACCTAGGAGATGGCACACAAACAGTTGGAGTAGAAAGGAAACCACAGGTGGTTATTCTGTTTTGTTTTTTAAGTAATTCTCCTTTCGCCTTGTTTCTGTTTCCTTTCTCTTTCC
>OOFB01037868.1:6403-18696 GCA_900323305.1 Trachyrincus murrayi
CCACCCCACCCCCCCGTCCCCCCCCCCCACTCCCCCCCCCCCCCCCCCCCCCCTCCTCCCCCTCCTCCTCCTTCTACTTCAAAGATCAGCAGAATGACCTCTTGCTCCTGTTTCCTGGACTCCATGCTGGGCCCAACTTCCTGCGGGCTCCTTCATCATGGTTCTATTTCCACCTGTGTTGTTCATGTCAGGCAGCTCGCCTCCGCCTCCCACCTCTGCCCATCACACCTCCACCCATCACACCTCCACCCATCACACCTCCAGCCGGTTCCGCCAGCCTCGGCGAAACAGTTGTATAAACATTGAAGCTTTTCTAAAACCGAGATCAGCCGACCGATCGCTGGCGCCGTGACCCTGTAGCCACACCGTCCATTGGTTTACACGCGACCGTTTTAAGGGTGCAGACTTTCCTTCTGATGGAAACGATCCATATTTGGCACGTTGAGGGCGAGCCTTGAATGGCCGCCTCGCCGTAGTCAAAAACTCATTCATATGAAATCTTTAATAACTTTTGAATGAGCTATAACTGTCAAACGGGACAGCCGACCTAGCAAACTAGCCACAGAGATCCTAACCGAACGTTGACTTCTTCCCGTTGACTTAGAATAATGGCGGCGGGTCATTCTGCCGCCACCTACCGTGAAGCCCCTCTAACAGGCCGCTAGAGGAACTTCACACTGGTCTCTTCCGCCTGCGCTTCACAAACAGACGGTCACGGTTGTTCAAAACTCCAACTTGAGCATGACTTAGCGCTGCCTCAAACCCTCCCCAAGAAGCGGCCGGCCGGCCCCCCCTTTGGTTGACCTGGGCAGACAGAGTGCGGCGAGCGTGTGATTGGCTGCTGTCTGCGGTTGCCATGCGAAACCCTCCAATCGACCGTTAATGACTCGTTAGTGTCCAGGAGGGAGGGGGCGGACCGGACCCTTTGTTTACGCCGCTCCCATGCTAGTGGTTGCCAGATGTGATCGTTAGCGTCAGAACCTCCCCAACCCTACGATACTCCCGAGGCGCCGGCGTTTATTCTAGCCAGGCGCGTGACTCACTAACCCGCTTGGAGGAGCGAGTGAAGTAGCTTCTTTATTCTCCCCCGCAGTCCTCCGCTGGAACTTCGGACAACGCTGCTTTTCACCTTCTGGCGATGAACCCGGCGTTCATGCTGGCTTTAGCTTTGGCCCTGCCCCCTATTTGCTTATTTATTTTCTCTGATGCAAAGTGATGCGGAGAAGGAGGCCAGACAGGAAGATGTGGCCGACAAGAGACTCAAGTCTCACCGTGACGTCTGACACTCCAAGAGCCCCTGTAGAACATTCTGATGGATGCGCCCCTGCTTGATCTGTGTTGTTTGGTGAATTATGTGCTGTGATGTGATTACTGCCCCATACACACACACTGACACACATGCAGACACACACACACACACACACACAGAGGCAGGCACACACACTGACACAGGCACACACACACACACACACACACACAGAGGCAGGCACACACTGACACAGGCACACACACACACATATACATTTACTCAAGCACACCAACACACGCATGCGCACACCCCCCCACACACACACACACACATACCATTAGAGGGTGCACACGTCGCATGTTAAAGACTTCATTAAAATCATTTTAAATGTTTTGATAAAACAAATTGATATATGCTTGTGAAATGATGCCTTTACTACCCAATGGAGTTTCATTCTACTCTCATTCAGGAGTATTCTGCTTCAAAAACACCCCCTTCAGACTGTTGAACCGAGCCATCGCAATGGGAAGGAAGTGAAAAATAAGCGAAAGCGAAAACCATTTACAAAACGCTTATCTGAACGGGTGTAAACAAAGTACCTTTCAAGAGGAGGAAAAGACAACAAAGCAATAAAAACCGACCAAGCACAAAAAGACAAATTGCAAATAGCAGGAGGAAGACGTTTCCACAAACACAAACACACTTCTGTGCAACCTTTTGTCCAACTGATCCTCATCGCGTTTTATGTATCAATTTATATTGTTTTTGTGTGTCTTATACTCTGTTGATTGTGTTGTACTATCATGTCCTGCTGAAAAATGAGTTTCCCTCGCGGGACAATATATTCAACTCAGCTGGTTTTGTGTTTTGGCGAAAATGTTTCCGTTTGCCCTTTCGAACGAGTCTGGCATCCAGACCAGGATGGGGGGGGGGGGAGGCTGCAGACTTGTGTCCTCCTGCAGACTTGTGTCCTCCTGCTTGCAAATAAATCAGATGGGAGTGGGTGAGGGACGATTGCTCTTAAACTGTCACATTTTCCAGGTCCTCCCCACGGGGACTCGTGCAGCGCGGCGTCCTTCTGACGACCTTGCAGGCTTTGATCAATACGGACCCCGCTCTGGAGGAACAGCCTACGGCAGCAACAACACATAAATAGGCTAATGGGCCTTATTCACCTGGCGGCCATCTTGGTTCCATCTTGGTTCTAAACGCCAGCTGGGTGGGGGGGAATTGAATGCCGCCCCCCCACCCAGCTAGCGTTTAGAACCAAGATGGCTGCTAGGTCAATGAACTCGGAAGTCATAAGCTGAAGCGACATTATGATGATGGCTAGCGGAAGGAGGCTAACTCTGATTTATCTGTAGCGGGTGTAAAAATAAAAAGCCCATACCGTGTTTCTGTAGGACTGCATTGCTCATAACTCAATAATACTATCTGGTGCCTGCTCCTCTCAAGGCTTAATGACTTCAATGATTTATAATGCACGTGTCCCTCCGTAAATGGACCTTTACTTAAAGTAATTAATTAATCCCTTGGCACGGTCCTTCATTTTCCAACTCTGATGCGCTAATTGCATAAGTTGATGAAGATGAGGGGGGAAATGGGTGGAAGACATGACGAGACGCCCCGAAAAACGGGTGGAGATGATCGTCTGGTAAGCGGAAGGTCGCCTTTGTGTGTTTACATTATTGCTCAGTTGATCAGTTGATATAACTTTTCAAAATATTAAAACTACATAATCTTATACACACTTTACTCTGCTTTCATGCTATAAGTTGCCACACCGCCTTTCTTAGCGCACAGCGGACTGGAGCAGATCCTGAAATCAGCACCCCCTCATGTACTGAATCAAGAATCGATTTTGAATTGAATCTTGAGTTACCGAAAGATTCACACCCCTAAGGAGAGGAAGACAATGCACTGACTTATCAAGCAATAACAGATGAAGAATTAATAAGATGACAAGAGAGACAGATGAAGAAATAAGATGACAAGAGAGAAAGATGAAGAAATAACAAGATGACAAGAGAGACAGATGAAGAAATAAGATGACAAGAGAGACAGATGAAGAAATAAGATGACAAGAGAGACAGATGAAGAAATAGCCAAGGCGTGATTTACAACATGCCAGGAGATTACTTCACTGAACACAATTTGCTGCAGCTGCACATACTCATATTTTGTGTCAACAGAAACGAGACTCCACGTGTGTATATGTTGATTATTACTTGCTAATGTGAATTGCGGTGAGCAAGAGCAAGAAAACATAGCTAAAAAAGAACATGTTAAATTATGAAAATCAACAGCTGCACTGATTATGTTTATTCAACGAAATAAGAAAAATACTGAATTAAAGGATTCAGATGGTTTGGATACATATCAAGACACAGCTCGCCCACTTGACTATGACCTGTAGAAACCCTCAGCACTTACCTTTGCCTGATAGCGATTCAAACACGTTGTCAAACGTGTGATAAAATGGGAGCTACCGTCTTGTTGTTGTCGTTGTTGGCTCAAGCACACATCTCTGGGGCCTTATCTGAGGCCACACTCACTGGGTCAATACAGGAGCCTGCCTGCCAGAGGTCAGCAGCTCTCTGGGTGGGGGGACATGGAGCCGCTGGAGTCTGGACTCCTACAAGATCCCAGCTCAGTCTAGTATCCACATAGCTACCCACTCCACTCAAATGTCAAGCATCTCAGATCTGCAGAGTCGACCTCCACGGCTCTATTGTGGAGACGTATATATTATATTATTATATATATGAAGGAGTGGTGGGTATATCATGGTGGCGACTGGTCCAAAGTTTGGGTGGTAAACCAATCGGTCACGTTTGAATGTGTCCAGTTTTGAAATGATGGTGCAGAGTGCAGACTTTAGTTGTTTTGGTTTTTTCACAACATAACATGATGGCACATTTGTCATGTTTATATCAAATGTGAAGTAATTGAATCAAAAGTGAATCCAAGTACTTTACAGGCAGCACAAAGTCATGCCAACAACACACTAGATAAAACCCTTTATTCAGCATTGAATTTAGAACTTTAAGTACATAGCTCCATCTAGTGTTGGCTACTGTGAACTACATTACATTTACATTTAGCAGACGCTTTTATCCAAAGCGACTTACAAGTACTTAACTATTTCAGGGACATTCCCCTGGAGCAACTCAGGGTTAAGTACCTTGCTCAGGGGTACAATGGTGGCAGACCTGGGGATCGAACCCATGACTCTCCGGTGCTCCATCTGGAAGCACTGTTCCTTACCCACTAGACTACCACCACCCACCACCACTACTACAGAACAGTGTGAGTGAATAAAACGGCTACCGTTGTCCATGAAACAAGATGTTTATTCAAGAAACTGTGAGGAACCAATCACATTCAACAAGAAATGCTTAAATACCGGTAGTTTCCTTCAGCAAGTTTTAAATGGACACGTGTCGCAGAGAACCAACACCTAAACTCGTCAATCCTGATTTACAATCCTCGCAAAAACGCATGTAACCGCCATTTAAAACCAGAACAGAAACAGAAAACGCCCTCTCCTACCAGGCATCAGTTGCCACGGATCGTCCTGTAGAACGGACATCAGCGTACAATTACATGCTCTCCTAACAAACTTGTGCGCAATGCCTAAAAACAAACCATTTCTAGATTAAAATAAAACAAAAAAAACACGTTCATGTCCACTGCATCCACCGTGGTCCGAAAAGACCCCTCTGGCCTGGTGTTAATGTCACCTATTAAAAGTTTCCCTCTCGCCGGCTGCATTCCCCAAAAGGCTGTGCGGGAGTGGGGGTCTCAGTAGCTTCGAAATAAAGTCAGGATGATGAGCACTTTGCACAAACAAACCTCAGTTGAAAATACCCGATCCCGTTTTTCAGAATGAGAAACGTTTAAGGGTTGTAGTGAGTGACTAGCGTGACGACCAAGTATAGTGGTATATGGACGTTGAGAGGCCGAGACCGCCCGCTGGTCCACGCGGCAGACCCGCGGAGAGAGAGAGAGCACCTCTAGAAGGACATGATGGTTTTGCGGATGATGTCGACGCACTCCAGCACCTCGTGCTCTTTGATGATGAGGGGAGGGGCCAGGCGGATGATGTCCCCGTGAGTGGGCTTGGCCAGAAGTCCGTTGTCACGGAGACGCAAGCACACTCTCCAGGCGTCGTAGTCTGGGTCGGGGAAAGGACAAAACGTTAGCGTATCGCATTGCTTATTTTTTGTTTACTTCTCATGTGAACTGATGATTGTTGCTCTTAGAAATATAAAAACAACAATCATCATTTTGTAGGATGTACAAAATAAATAACTGTCATCATGGGTGAAGGAAATGGAATCTGATAATGTGTAACTCTTTTACTATATTGTTGTAAATTATTTGGTGCATTTGGATAACTCCAGTTTTGGCCTCCCAGGGGTAGCTGATTATTCGTACTGCTTCTTACTCCTTCTATTAACATCTCGATACGTTTGCTTGTGATCCTTGGCATCCTATCCTGGGATCGGGGGACGTTCTCTGCGACACCCTACCGTAGCCCTAGTCATCTTCTGTACTTGACCCTAGTCCTAACACCAGGGCGGTGGACGAGGTACCGCCAGCTGCGAACCTGTACCTTTAGTCTCCTTGATGACGATGGCGTTCAGCAGGCCCTTCCCCCGGACCGTGGACACCACGTCTTCGGGCAGCTTTCTCAACTCTGAGCGTAGGAGCTGGCCCATCCACTCCGCGTTCTCCGCTAGCTTCTCCTCCTCTATCACCTGGTGGGGGGGGATGTTCATGGTAATGCACATTAGGGCCGAACAATTAATCACAATTTTATCGAAATCGCAATATGGCCAAGTGCAATATCCAAATTGCAGGAGCAGCAATTTTTTGATAATGGTAAAATGTGTACATGTACATTCATAACACCATTATACATTAAGTACTGCAGTGCTGCAGAACCCGATGCAGCGTTTTTTGGAAATAAAAACGCCAACTTCGTGTTGATTTTACGATTTGAATTAGGAAGACGATATTTCATACATTGGCAGAATCAGCTTTGTTCCCGTTCGTTGGTGTGCTGAAAGTGTGACTTTGAGACCTGTTTCGCCGTGCAATGTAAGTAAATGGGGGAGAGAAAAAAAACACTATTTTGGATTATCAAGTTTGAATCTACGGAGCAACTATTGAAGATATCTCGCCAATATTTGGAGTATGCAACATCATGGCAAGGTAACTACACAACCTAAACCTCTACCAAACTTTAAGGGGGTCCGTCACGCTCCTCTGCTATTTTCTAGTTGTACTACTGCTTCATACGCGTGTCGTGAAAAAACTGCAGCCTGTCTGCAACATCAAGTCCATTTCCACGAAAAAGTCGGACCATTGATGACATTCTTCCGAGACCGCGTAAGAAGCAGTAGAAGCTATATATATATATATATATATATATATATATATATATATATATAAATAAAAATACATTTATAAAAATACACGGCCTATGAAAACAGAAGCACTGACCTCCAGGGCTGCCATGGCGACGTTACACGCCAGGGGGTTCCCGCCGTACGTGGAGCCGTGCTCGCCGGGCTTGATGGTCAACATCACCTCGTTGTCACACAGCACGGCCGAAACCTGCAGCACCCAGGGGTGATCAACGTCTTAACTCTCATACATGAACAGTCATATCATAGCAAGACATTTGTTAGGATTGTGGTTCTAAAAACCCATGCAGGGACGGGTACTGCATATTAGCGTAAGCTAGTACAAATACTCTAAAGCAATGCATCAGACAAACTGCATCATTGTGTGTGGTGTGTGTGTGTGGTGGGTGGCTGGTTTAATCAACCTGGCCTGAGTCAGACTGTCTAGACTCTGGGGCTGGGTGAGGCTGCACACCTGCAGGGCATTGAGTAATCAAGGCCCACAGGTTAAACCAGTTACCAGCACACACACTCAGGAGGAGCGCCAGCATGTCAGCACGTGCTACCTGTTTAAACCATTCTCAAACCCTGCAATAAACCGTCCTGGTCGTCGTCGGAGCCCTGGAAAGCCACTTAGCGTTGTAGCAGGGGTCCCTATACAAACAAACCAACTAACTAACACGGACGAGTAAAGATCTTCCCATGGAGAGAGAATGGGGTGTGGGGTTACATACCGGGTAGACTCCTCCAGACAGAGCCTTTCCCAAGATGACCACGTCGGGGCGCACCTCCTCATGGTCCACCGCCAGCCGCCTGCCGGTACGTGCCAGTCCCGTCTGGACCTCGTCAGCGATCCACAGCACCTATAAGTCGTGAGACAGAACCATGTTGTTTTTTCCCTTTGGGATTCTCTAGGTTTTATTTGCACGTTCAAAGAGCACGGGCACACATTCAGATTAAACATTGGGAGCCTTTGGGATTAGTAACGAATAACAATAATACCGTCTATGTTTACACAAGACAAATATGTGGATTCTACAACCGCGTTGTAAATTTCTCTTTAATCTTGCGGTGGCTGAGACATGTCGAAAGAACTGCATGTCCAAAACGCTCACTTCCGTTATGTTGTGGCTTTTGTATTCGTGTTGTGGCTTTTGCATTTGTGTTTTCCGTTAATATGCTTGTGTTTCTCGAATTTGCAAAGGGTTTTGGACATGCAGTTCATTTGACATGTAGAATCTAGATTAAAAAACATCCGTTTACATGAGAAACTCAAAAAAAAAAAAAAGATTTCCTCCCCTTCGTTAGAATAGCGTTGCTACATCTGCCGAAATGTTTCACCGCCTCCGGTGAGGTGACGCAAATAGCTTTGCGTCAGAAGTCACTTACGTTGTGCTTGGTGCAGAGTTCCCTGACTTTGGTGAGGTAGCCCTGGTCGGGCACCAACACGCCGGCCTCCCCCTGGATCGGCTCCACCATGAAGGCTGCCACATTAGGGTCTGGAAGAGCTTTCTGGTGGGGGTGATGGAGAGATAGAGAGACAGAGAGAGAATAAACCAGCTTGTCAAGTCCCGTATTCAATGAGAATGGTGCGAGATAAGCCAGCAAGATGAACGACGACAGTTTGAGTGCATATTGTGCACATAGAAGGACTATGTGGGTTACTTATTGCACCCAGTGGTGCAATAAGTAACCCTAATCCTTAAATAGATTAACTTGCACCAACAGATCCCGTGGTTATATAGACAAAGCAACCGGTGAAGGAATGTACCTCGAGCGAGGGGATGTCATTATACGGTACGAGCTCGAAGCCCGGCATGAAGGGCCCGAAGCCTTCGTAGCTGCTGGGATCTGTGGAGCTTGAGATGGCCGCCATGGTTCTTCCCCAGAAGTTACCGTCTAGTCGGATGAAAATCCCACAGAACAATAACAATAAGTAAGAGTAGCTAACAATGTACTGTCTTCCACAGTAATAATAATAATAATAATAATAATAATAATAATAATGCATTTTATATACTGTATATAGCGTTTTCCGGAGGACTCAAAGACTCGTTGCATGATATACAATTACATAAAACACAGGAGTAAAAACAAAACTAAATATCAATAAAAAGTAACATTAAAACATTTAAAAGCATACAAATGAAGGGGCAGAAAGAGGGACAGAGAGGTGAGGAGAGTTAAGACGTTAAATGCAGCTTTAAAAAAAAAAAGATGTGTTTTAAAGTCTTTTAAACGTACAACGACAACGAGGTGGTGTATATTTTCCCCACTTACCGGCGAAAATGATTTTAGCCTGGTCCTTGGGAACACCCTTCACCGTATAAGCCCACTTGCGGGCTAGCTTACAGGCCGTCTCGCCGCCTTCAACACCTTTATCAGAAAAACAAGACAAATACTAAAGAAACTTGGAATGGCCAACACGTGTACGGGGAAAAAGGGCCACTAGATCCACTAGATCCAGGAGTAAAATGTCTCCTGGATACGCTGCTGCTGCTGCTGCTGCAGCGTTGTTCACCCTCACCGGTGTTCATGGGCAGGACTTTGTCGTAGCCGAACATGTTGGTGATGTACTCCTCGTAGGAGCCCAGCACGTCGTTGTAGAAGGCCCTGGAGGTGAGCGTGAGACGGGAGGCCTGCGCGGTGAGCGCCGCGATGATCTTTGGGTGACAGTGGCCCTGGTTCACCGCACTGTAGGCGCTCAGGAAGTCATAGTATCGGTTCCCCTCCACGTCCCACACGTACAGGCCTGGGGCAGAGGAGAAGATGGAGAAGATGCAAAATAATGATGATGATGATGAGGAGGAAGTCATAGTATCGGTTCCCCTCCACGTCCCACACGTACAGGCCTGGGGCAGAGGAGAAGATACTAAATGATGATGACGATGGTGATGATGGTGGTTCCCTTGAGATTTACAGGAATAATATCTGAATAAAATGTGGGCACTAGATTTGACGTTGTCCTTTGGTATTGTCCTTATTTTATGTGTTGTTGTTTTGAGCGCTCGAAATGCTATTGCGTGCGCACAAGATACAATTTGTTCCCACGTTTTGGTCAATTTGTGTGCACAAATTAAATAGGGGTGCGCGGGGGAACTCCTAACGCGGGGTTACATCTAACACAAGCCTTTTAGGTGGTTGCATTAGTGCTACAGCGACGGGTTTCCTGTTAAACCACCACAGTGTGCTATTCCTCGTTTGAGCCGAAGGCCATGGGAGTTGAAGCCGAATTTACATACATACAAAAGTGTGTTTTACCTGAGAGTGAATATTTTTACTGCATGTTTTTTTCCCATTACTATGTTATCAGTGTACGTCAGCGAATCCAATCCATCATTTTATTTTTGGGTGACCACTACTTAATCTAAACGTGGGAACTAATTAATCAAAACGTGGGAACTAATTAATCAAAACGTGGGAACTAATTCATCAACACGTGGGAACTAATTGTATCTCTCGCGCACGCAATAGCATTTTGATCGCTCAACGTAGTAAAATGTGGCTATATATATTTTTTCTCTCTATGGCCACTCCGACGCTCTGTACAGTAGACAACTATTTACTATTTAGTATTGATTTAGCTTTTATCCAAGGGGACTTGGGGGGGGGGGGGGAAGAGATCAGATCATTTAAAATGCTGTAAAGGCTAAAAATATGAAAGAAAAACAGCTCTGGTATAAAATTAGTACATAATCATAAAATATATGAATTACGGGTTAGGGGTTAGGCATCTTTACATATGCACATTTTAGGATTTTAAAATGCACATATAACCTATGTCAATTGATGAGTAGCGTGCCAATAGACCGTTATTAGCTATTAACATACAGAATTCATGTTATTATTACTATTAAATACACCTGGACTATACAGCAAACAGACAGCTTATTGGTTTGTATTACTGGGTTGGTTAGGCATCTGGCTCTACGGTGCCTACCGGTAGACCGCAGACGTTTGAGACTTTGAACCCAGAACCTTTTGCAGAACCTAGGACTCAAACACCCGAACCACCGACCCTCTCCTGCACCCGGGCCCCCAGACGAACGTGCTTCGTAACGAGGCAGTGAAGTACTCCGCGAGTGGACATACCTTCGCCTTTCTCCAGCGCCACGGGCAGCGGGTGGTAGTTGTGCGCACCATACTTGTCCTCGCGGGCGTACACTTCCTCGGAGGTGAGCGGGCGCCGGGTCTGTGTGGTGGAGGCGGTGGATGCGGTGGAGGCGGTGCGCGTGACCAGGGGTGCAGCGCGGCCCAGGCTGCGGCTCAGCTTGGAGATCATCCCTTCTGTGGCGGTTCTTTTGTAGAGAAGGAAAATGAGCCGATGGATGATGATTGCACTTTAAAATTGAACTTGGGTCACTTGAATTAGGCCATTTTCGTTACACCCGTTGCTTTCTTTAAAATAATGTCCGAAGCTTCGAGTCAGGCGTCTGTGTTTGTCGGTGGTCAAGCTAAATGTTTGGGAGTAGAAGTGTGTCTATTAGGTAACCTTTGTTTATTCTGCTGACGTTATCTTAAAACATAGCATGAATACATAGTCCAAATACACGCAGATGGGCAGGTTGCAGCATTTGGGTCTTGCGAAATCTTTCGGAGAGAAATAAAAAGTGCTTTGGTGGTCAATATTGAAATTCATTGATCTTTTTTTTCAGATGATGAACAACGACAACCAGCAGCATTTGATAAACAATGTTTGGACTTTCTGAGAAAGGACAGGAAAAGCCTAATATTTAAAAATGTTGCGTTGTGTTTCTGCAGAAATCTTGTTTGTTGTACTAGGTCTACTAAACACACTTGAAATGATATTGAACATAGGTTTTCAGTCGGCCTGGCAAATACTCAGTATTATAATTGACCTTACGATATGACGCCTGTTAGAATATGGATTAGCTATAGTTCCATATGGTTCCATATGGTTATGTGTGCACTGAATGTACTGAATGTACTGTGTCTTGTCAACACTACAACACTCATTAGTCGTACCTACAATCCGACAGAATAACAGGTTTTCCAGCCCAGTCAATGCTAGGGGGGCATTACCAGGATTGCTGAGTGATGCTGTATCTTTTATGTTTAGACAATGCAGCAGACAGGACGGCCCTGAGAGGGCCCCAGAGTCCATGTAAACCAACATGATCATCATCATGGACGCCCAGCCGCTATCTTCCAGTCTATTCTGTCCAGAAGTTGTATTTGCCAATTGTTTCTGGCTAGCCTTACCAACAAGATAATGTGTCATCTTGTGGGTTTTGGGTTTCTAACCCATGACGGGGTGAATTTAAAGATACAGAGGTTGTTTTTTTATCTCTTTGGGGGAGAATTAGGAAAGAGTCAAAAGTTACACATAATGACAAAAGAAGAGCCCAGCTTTTGCCAATATCAGTCAACTGTAATCTTGGCATGATATTCTTAATAAATTACACATTTACAAAGATTTTACCACACGCAAAGTTCCTTAGTTCCTTACTTAACCGTGAACTAACATGCACCACTAAAGACAGAATAATCGAATTATTCGATTATTCGTTCATATAACATGTGAGTCGTGCACATCCCTATTACCACACACACACACACACACACACACACACACACACACACAGACTCTCTGGTGTTAACATGTTCTG
>OOFB01037874.1:9318-28365 GCA_900323305.1 Trachyrincus murrayi
TCCAGCGACACACTTAAAGCTGTTATGCCTCCGGGCTTTTGATCGCTTTCATTTGATCTCTGGTGTAGTACGAGGTCTGCAGTACGTCTACTGACTCCATAGCTGGTCAATCGTTAATCTCATGTGATAAATAATTAGTTTCTAAACAATACGGACGATTCCAATAAATATATATATATATATATACCGTATATCTAAATGTATATATATATTTTTCCTGGTATCTTTCTCGAACATTTGGTTCCACACTGTTTACATAAAGAGAGTACTGCTGCTTGACGTTCTTCATTTCACTTCCTGTCCTCCATCTGAAGTTTGTGTGTATATATTGCACTTTTTTGTGTGTTGTGTTGTGTGTTGTGTGTAACCTGTTTGGATGGAATACATTAGTTTGATCTGTACTTTTATGAGCACAATTTGTTGTTTCTAATCAGCTCATCTTCAGTGAGTTGTGGAGGGGATGGTTAAGGTAAGGAGATGGTTAAGCTAACAGGTTGGTTAAGTGAAGCTCAGGGGACAGTTAGGGTTTGGCATGGTAAGAGTCTGTTCTTGCTTTAAGGATGTGGAGCAAAGCAATGCATCGTGGCAGAAACCACTAGAAAAGCCTGTGCAGCTGCATCTGGCAGAGATATGTGAGGTAATTACACGGACGCAGAGGAGCAAAGACAGGGAAAAGATGGAGAACCAAATCTGCAACTTAGTCCATTAACAATTAAGAAACCCAATCATTCGGCTTTCTCCTTGAACTCTATTGGACATCCCAGACTGTATCTCAGCTTTCGATTGGTCACTGTCAGGGCCGTGTGAGGAACGACTGTCCAATTGGAATCAAGATGGCTGTCAATATAATGGATGCCCATTGGTTTCTGTCAGCCAGACAAACGACGGCAGAGCGGAGGGAAAAATGTCTTATTGACGAATGTTTCACACTCTGGCTGTTAGTGTCAATTCTCAAAGTGGTGCCAACTCTAGTGAACATCACACACAAGCATGCACGCGTTTCTATAAATTTCAATGGTGTAGTTCTCTCACTAATTGCTATTATTTATCATAATTAAGTATGCCCATGTCTTAATTAATGTGAGTTTAAAGAGGTTATCCAAATGCTATAGTGCTGTGAATTGCACTGTGAATTCAAACTGCTAAGCATGTCCAAACCTAGTCTAGATATTGAGCAGAATCCTTTAAGAGCAGGGCTGATTCAGACCAAGAAAAAGTAATTCCAACAGAAGGGGTTGCAAGGACATTTGTGGAACTGTTCACAAGGACAGTGCTCTCGCATAGCTGAATAAAACAGCATAACTAGGAAAACGTCATTTTGTGCATAAATATGAATTATTCTCCAAATAGTTGGATAGAGACTATTTTTTTTCATGGATTTTGCCTGAAGGTTTTTTATTATTATTTGTGTCTATAAAGTTGTGTCATGCATTCATGAGTGTTGCCGGATATCTGATGCCCATGTACACGTTTTGACTCTTAATGATGCAAACAGAGTCACCATTAGCATCAGCTAACTGGAGCTGGCGTCACCTTCCTTAGTGAGACCACGATAAATTAGCATCCAATGCTACATTGGGTTACACGGAAAGCACACATGAGCAATGATGCATTATAGCTGCATGGAGTGTTGATGCAGAAAATGCATTGATTTCTAGGTAATTACCTGAGCTTTACTGTTTACACTGTTCAAGCATACAGACCCCTTCTCGGCTACTTGTATATCAATTCATCAATCCATGTGTTGCTGTTGTCAAACACTTATAGTCGAGCAGTACGGTGAAACTTTAACAGCCATGAAACATTGAATGGTTACACAAGAGTGGATCAATGGGAACGATCAGTCTAGATCGTCATGGACACCAATAAGCCCTTTGCCTCCCATGTAGCATTGCATGGTTAATTTCACACACCTAGATAGATTAGATATAGAAGGATACTTTACTCATCCCCGAAAATAAATTGCATGTTACTGCAGTTCTAGTGAGCATTGTTCCTTACTAGAAATAAAGTTAAGACAAATTAAATGTAGTGTAGATTCCAGACAGAGGGGTAAACTATTTAATAAAAAGGTCAACATATTAATATAGCCCCTTAAAGACTTATCGGTTGCCATCCTAACCTTGATCATTAGCATATGCATTTTATTAATCACACGCTACATTACTAGGCTTGGTTGATTTTATTTCCTCCCTCCTATGGGAAGACACTAATGCTTGTTTATGTAAACATTACGGTGCCGCACTGGGGAATGCTGAACACTTCCAGTCGGAAATTATATTCTACCCCATCTTTAAAATGTGTTGGTACTCCCCTCGCTCGTTTGCTATCCTCGTTCCCCAATTCCCCGGGTTTGTGGTGTGTCGGACTGCAGACAACAACATTAGCGCTTGTTCACGGTTTCCAATGTAGTGCCCCTTAGGGTTTTGCTAGACATTAGGTGAATCAGGTTGAACGGAAACCATATTGAACGACATACGTGGAATGTGCAATGAGGGGAATTTGCAATGTCAGGGAGCTATCATTGGCTACACAGGCGTAACCGTGGTGACTGACTGGGTCCAGTAGGTTTGCGGTTGTAAACACCTTCGACCAAATCGAGAAACATTTGTTTCTTGTCTTGTACTTGCAACATGTATATGGAAAATAAAGTATGTGGACGCAATTCCAAGACAAATTGTACTGCTTAATTTAACTTCTCTGATGTTTAGTGTTCATTTGTACTGATTTATTTGAATTTCATGTATTTTCCATTTTATTATTGACAAAGGCTATGTTTGTCTTTTGTGTTGTGTCTGAAGTGTGGCAATAATGTATTATAACATAAAAAGTGAACTTGAAGAGATGTTGGCAATTGTATTGGAATCAATAGTAAAAATACAAGACAATACAAGTTTCTGTGACCCAAACCTTTTCGTTCACTCATATCCATTAACACACAGTTGTCACGGCTCTGTAAGTGAGTCTGATAAACCGTGAATGAGAAAGATTAGAAAATAAATGCAGGAAGATTGAAGAATGTTGCCAAAATAGATGCTAAGTTTCATTTGGAACAAAGTACACCGCCAAATATGCCTGAGATTTGTACTCAGCAAATCAAATGTCACATTGAGTTTAGCCACAAAAATTGCATTTTGAGAATGAAAATGCAACCTAATGAATTCACTGAAGTATATGGAAGCCCTGAAAGGCAACATAACTGAGTCTACTGAGTGCCGTTAAGTATTAAAATAAATATGACATGATTATCACCAACATAAAAGGACACTCAACAGCATGTCCTGAGAACTATAGTCTATCAGCTGCATATCAACAAACTATCATTTGGACTATCCAAGTAAAGTGAAGAATTCTCGGTAGTTGAGTGTTTACTACATGTCTTTTGATCATCTACAGATAATCAAAAGTAATGGAATTGAGTGTTTACTTCACATACAGCAATCTATATTTCTAAACAAAAAACCAAGATCCATAATAACAAATTGAATTGAAACTTTTATTACTAAAATTGACAAAAAAGGGCAGAAGAAATAAAAAAAAGAAATGTGTATATATATATATATATATATACATAGAGAATGGTGACCGGAGAGTTGTTAGATCCCCCAGCGTCATGTAAGTCTGGGAACATTAGGATTCCGTGTGGACAAATAAAAAGTCAAAAAGGTGATCGATAAATCAGCGACCGTCCTCGACTAGCGACACCATCCAAATGTAACTCTGGCAGCGCGAGGGGAGTGAAGCGGGTGTTCTGACAAACTGAGATACCTGCTCAGTGTGGGCTATCTAAGCTAATGAGCATGCACACGCAGTCATTTTCACACGTCTGTCAAAATCTTAAAGCCTGCCCATTATTTTAAGCTACCTAGACTGAACCTATATCGGAAGCTTGTGTATTTAATACTTAAATTCATGATCAGCTATGTTATAGTATAGCTAAACAACTTTACGTAGCAGCCGGTTCTAAATCAGCATACTTATATTTGACACGACAAGCTAGGATATTAAATGGCTAATGAATGAAAGAAAGCCTGAGTTATTTAGGCTACTGTGAGCAATACCACAGTTGTAGAAACTTTGAAATCATAAGCTATTTTTGTTTGTTTTAATTGAAGTAGCTTGTGACAAGGCATTAGATTTAATCAGACTAATGAAGTGGTTAAGATGTTCAAGAACTTAACAAAACATATGCTGGATTTGCTGCTTATGCTCATGGTAGCGCATTGTGATGAGGGAGCTCATTTTGACAGCCTAGTCTGTCAGTTCAAGCTAAGGGTAGCTCATCCTGAGCGGAGAGCTCAGTTTGTCGGAACATAACTAATGTACTAACTCCCTACAGCCTTCAGCAAACAGCCTTCAACCAAATCAGACTGATACAAGGGAATCACTAAAGGCTTGGGTGTGTTTATAGCGTTGGCAGCCATATTCCGGCAGCTGAAGACATGGGATTTGAATACATGGCCAAAGTAAAAATAGAAATAAAGTTTTAAAGTAAAGATATTCAATAGTAGCCTATACATAAAGTACCAAATATATTGTTATACACTAACTATGAGCTGGACATCGGAAATCATGTGAACACAGGATGAAGGTAAAACATATTGGTTGTATGTATTATTTTATGGTTGTATGTCAACTTTTGCCAAGCAGAGGCAGACTGTGATCTGTGATATGTATATGTCGGTCTTTATAGATCCTTTTCCTGTCATCGAGTACAGACTTTACTGAACTGAATAAATACACACACACACACACACATTCTTATTATATAGAGTCGGTCTATATATTACTTACGCAAGACAAATTCACCCCTTCGATCTAACCCACAGAACACACATCTAACCCACAGAACACACACAGAACACACATCTAACCCACAGAACACATCTAACCCCCGCGAAACCACCAATGTATCGATGCACTGCGAGTAGCCCAGTTCTGGCTACTACAGACCGATAATCACCTCTCCCCTCCTGTCATTGGCTATGAAGCTATATCCAATAGGGTTGCACTCGGTGCATGGAGGGCTGGATGGATGTAATACATAATAATAATAATAATATATTTCATAATAATAATAAATCACGACTCAATAAGAATGTGTGTGTGTGTGTGTGTGTCTTTGTGTGTGAGATAATTTGTTCACTCATCCACATCCTTCTTGCTATAACCACAATCTTCAAAGACCTGCTGATTATATATCCTTTTTGTGTTCTTTTTTATATTTGATATTTGTTCAGCTCAGCAAAGACTGAGGAGCCGTACAACCATAGAAATAAAGGCCCCGCATACAGTCTATGGGCCTCCCTGACAACCGACACGCCCATACGCGACTATACGGGATACGGGTTGGTCCAGACCATGTGGTTTCTATGATCCAGAGGTTTTCACCGTACTGTCTCAGGGGGCTTCCGTATGTTCTCTTGAATCTCACAGAACCATAATGACCCTAAAGGAGACCCACTTCAGCCACGTAAGGAATTGTAATGTTTCACCCTAATGAATTCCTCCATGAATTGATTACAACAAAAACGTCGCTCCAACGACTTTGTGAAATCTCGTTCCAACAACTTTTTTTTTTTAACCAATTCATCATGTAGGCCTACTAAATTACTCTGGACAGACAGACAAACAGGCAGACAGACAGATAGGCAGACAGAAAGACAAATGGAACGACACACAGATAGCCAGACAGGCTGGCAGAGCAAAAGACAAACAGACAAATAGACACACAGACAGGTACACAGGCAGGCAGCGAGACAGACAGACATTAGAGGAAGCGAGCAGGCAGACATATAGACAAACAGGCAGCGGACACAGACACATACAGAGAGAGATGGACATAAGAGCAAGCTGGCAGGCAGAGTGAGAGACTGACAGAGCGTTGTCAGAACTGTCACCTTACTATTCCGGAGTGCAGACTATAAATGGGTGTCTTAATTAGGGTCTCCTCACCCCACAAGGGACCCCCAAGACTGCTCCTGAGACTTGACCACCACTCATATGGTTTCATAAATAACTCTTCTCTGCTCATGGGAGGGATACGGAACATGGAAAAAAGAGAAATAGAGAGGACTAGCCCTAAAGGAGTGTATATATATATATAGAGCGGTGGTCAAATGGAGACGTATTACATATGTTGCTTTAACAGAGGGTACTCTGCTTCAACAAACATCATCTTGAAATACAATATATAGAAGTACAATACTACAATGATAAACGATATGTTCTGAAAAATCTCACCCAATTACCCATTATTATAATACTATGTAATACTTACATACACATGCATCATTTAGTTGTGACAATATTGACACAAGATGCCCTAACCCTACCTGCTCCTTATATTAATGACATGTATCTCAATTCTAAGTCACTTTGGATTAAAGCTAATATGGACCACGTTTTGGTACATGTGTACAAACATGTGCACTGCAACACGGACAGGGGAGCCCCTTCCATGGATTGTTATGGCAGCGTTTCCCAGCCCAATGCAAAAACTGAGCAGGCATATGTCGCACGCCAATGCAGACATTTAATAATGCATTTGCACCGAAGTACATGGGATGAAAAAAATACAGATTTTGAGTACATTTGGATGCACACCATGGCTAACACCATGGCTAACACCGGTATGCTAGCGTCAGTGACAACAACAACAACAACACAGCATGCGCTATTGTGATACTTCCTGTTATACGGGTCCATGTATGCCATATGTTGCCAAAGCAACATATCAAAAATGGCGGACATATTCACAAATGACATTAGAACGCTGAAAAAAGAGTGGTTCCCAAAGTGCTATATTTTGTTATGTCCTATTTGTGAAACTTTAAAGTTTGATTGTTGTTTGTTTTAATATTCTCCATTTTTGTTATTTATAAATGGTACTATAAATAGTTGAAAGCTATTTAATGAGAACCAAGTGTTGTTTTCTTGATTAAAAAAAGGTGTATATAGCAAAAATCTAATCATGACTTCAAAGTCGAAAGTCAAATTGAATCGAGGATTTGGAGAATTGTTACACCTAGAAGACCTTGTCTTCATCAGAGACCATCGCAGAGGAACTGGTCCTTCACTTGTAGTGGATGAGGAATGTTTACAATGAAGGAATGTTCACCATGAACATGGACCAGCTGTAGTGGTGCAGAGTTAATATCATCACATGTCCTCTAGTTCTCTCTTCTCATCACAGAGAGAGGGATGGGGGGTAGAAAGAGAGAGAAGGGAGAGTACACGAGTAGGCCTACTGGTATTCCATTAGAGTTATTTGGTATTTCTTGCATCCCTAGTAACAATGGCGGATTCATGCGAGCAACGTGTTTGTGCGATCAGAAATACGTTGGAGGATAAATTGATTTTATAAATTCGCACACATAATACTTCATCAAAATGTCACACCCCGTATCCCACCATTGCCGGCTTACCCTTTTTACACAGACGTCGATCCGACTTTGTTACGACCTCCTAGCTGCCCTGCTGTCTTACAGGCGGAACAAAAATGACACCCCATTCCGTGTTTGTACCTCAATGCATTGAAAAGGCTGTGTAAAAGGGGCAAGAGAGAGAGAGAGAAGTCAGGGAGAGAAAGTGACATGGAGTCAGAGACTGAGAGGAGAGTGCCAGAGATCGCCAGAGAGACACAGAGGGGGAGAAAGAGAGTTCCAGAGAGAGAGAAGTGCTGTCCGTGATAGATGGGCCATTGTCACTCCTAATAAGCCGTGGCAGGCTGGTGATTAATTAGCCGTAATTCGGCTCATCAGGGCTTCAAGAAGCATTTTGAAATCTATCCCGCTCTGGTTGTGCCAAGAGGAATGTCACGGCCAGGCAGAGCCAAGCTGGCAAGGCTTCAGCACTCTCTGGTATGTGTCACAATAAAAGCCCTCCTGACAACCCCCCCAGCCCCCCTCCCCCTCCAAGAGTTCACTTCAGGGCGAGGACACAATAAAAGTCCCTCTTTGGCTTCGACCTGACCTTCTCTGACATTGACCTGATGTCCCCCCCGACTACGAGAGAAACAACAGCTTTGTTGTTATGTTTTGTATGGTGTGTTACACTTTCAGAATTTGTTGAGCTAATAAAAGCCATCATTCCCGAACTCTGAAATTAATCGGGAAAAAGTAAGCACGAGCTGACTTCTGCTGGAGGAATGGGGTGGGGGTGACATCTTGAAGAGGTAATCAACTGCATGTGTAGGGAAGGTGGGGCCAGAAATCGCAAAATAAACTGCATTCATGACTTGGTTTACACATTTTGCATCATCCATTAATCATCGACACAGCCATGAATGTGTCTATTTTGCCATTTAAAGCTGGGTTGTCAGCACATTATTATTATTATGGTATGGTCAGGAGCGCGGGTGGCTGCGGTGGTCGGGTCTCGGAGCGTTAGAAACATATTGGTTATCTCCGGTAACACCGCTGTGTGTTCAGAGTTACCCATCAGCTCCACCGGAGCCATAGCGTCTAATGAGCTATCAACTTCTCATTCAGCTGGGAAACGCTTCCATAATAAGAAAATAAATATCGCAGAGCTTCATCAATTGTGAACACTAGCGTCAAGTCACCACTCTCACTCAAAAATGACATAATTCTTTGCACATTGATTGTTTTTAATGTACAAAGAAACGGTTTGTGACACTTCCTGTGGAGCACATATAACAGAAAGTTGACGTGACACTGATGGCGATGTGACGTAGCATTTTCAGCGGAGCCCCGGGGTGAGTCCACCACCACGGGGCCGATACAGGGGGCCCTGCTCTGCTGGTTTTTTCCATCCTAGTGCTGGAAACGCTGTATTCCACAGTGGTTTACAGAACAACCGCAGACAATGAGAAGCTAATGATGACGAGCAGAATGCTCGTTCAACATTTTAAAGGTGAGGACTTATGAATATAAGAACATGTACACGACCTTATTTGAATGCTACAACTTGTTCATCTACTTTTTGAATAAATCGTTACTTTAAACCGTTTATACAGAAATGGAGTTTTGAGTTTTTGGTGGACGAAGATTATAGTGTTATCGTTAAACACAAATACATAAGAAAATAAATGAATAATTAATGAAACAAACTGAAAGAAAAATAATGAACTCTGCCTTCCAATCCATATGTATGTTAATAACATCTTTCATTTAAAGTCTGCGCGATTCCAACAATCGCCTAAAAAGCCAGCGTCTGTTCTGTATATCTCTCTCTCTTGAACGATGGGAGGTTGAGGCCCTTTTGGATCGCTTTTACTTTGTTGTGAATTTAATGGTTTGTTTTTTCATTGCAGCTTATGTGCCACCCACTGAGTTCATAACAGTTATTTACATACTGTTTATATATCTCTACCACAGCATCTGTGTCTCAGTACACTAGCGCAGAATATGTATCCGTCTTTGGCACCAAGATGAGTACTTGCTAAGGCTGATATTTTTATTTAATGAACTAGAATAAGTTTCCTATTGTCCTCAAAAGTTACATTACATTTTTACAGTCTGAATATAGCAAATAATGCCATGAACGTCCAATACAGATTGATAACCATTGCCATTGTATTTGCACATTTATTTAATGATTTATTATAGGTTAGTGTTCGCCATAACCGCCTTCAGTACACCTATAAATAGCGTAGTGAATATTCTACACACTGTACCACTGTATCAATCTGGTACCATGCAAAGGATTGATTTTAATATAAAAAATGTATTACACTCAAAGAACTGTCTAAATGAAAAAGGGTTATTAGAATTATTTATTAAACATTAAACATATTTTTTTTTAAGTATGTTTTGGAGGACAAATTAATCCTAGAGTCAACCGAAAAGTTTAAACAGTTACTGCCTTGAGCAAGATGCTAAACACAGAGTAAGAACAGAAGATAGACTAACAACTCGACGCAGCAGGAAATAATATTTATTTAAATATTATATTTAATAGAATATTTTTTGGCTGTAGAGTTTGGCTGTACATTGTTCATTTAGTAATGGTAACAACTGTCGCAATAATTTAGCAAGTTCGACCATTTTTTTCTTTGTCAGTTTTTAGACTTTAATCTGTAGAATGAAAGTACCATCTCTCCTCCCCTCCTCTCCTACTATCTCTCCTCCCCTCCTCTCCTACTATCTCTCCTCCCCTCCTCTCCTACTATCTCTCCTCCCATCCTCTCCTACTATCTCTCCTCCCCTCCTATCCTACTATCTCTCCTCCCCTCCTCTCCTCCTCTCCTACTATCTCTCCTCCCCTCCTCCTATCTCTCCTCCCATCCTCTCCTACTATCTCTCCTCCCCTCCTCTCCTACTATCTCTCCTCCCCTACTCTCCTACTATCTCTCCTCCCCTCCTCTCCTACTATCTCTCCTCCCCTCCTCTCCTACTATCTCTCCTCTCTATTTCTCACCTACAGTGTTCCTTCCTGTCCTCCACCCCATCTATCTTTCTTTATCTTGCTGGCCCTCCTTCGCTACACTCCTCCCTTTAATTCTTCCCTAATTCACAAAATGCTTCACGCAGACAGATGGAAGAAAATCTTTAATTAAGAATAAAGTGTTTAATTAAGTTTCCTGCTCTGGAGACACTATCTCTTTCCTACACAATCTTTCTTTCTCTGGTGTTCATAGCTCTCTCCTAAATAAAATCCCTTTAAAACCAATTACACCTACTTTACTATCATGGCAAACATGTTGACCAAGCACTAAGCTAGATAAATAAGCAACAAATAGCCAATAAAACATATTGCACACAACACATCAGAATGAATAATTTATAAATCAAGATATCGGAATATCTCTCTCTATTGATCTTTACATTCTTCCCCTTTGTCTCTCGCCCCCACTCACATTCTAGCTCTTTCTCAACCTCACTCTCGTTCTCATGTTCCTTATATAATGTGTTAGCTGCCTACACTATTCATTCTGAAAGAATCCCAATCATCATGTACCATAAAATAGCTTTCAAACGGTAACAATGGTTGTTCTTTGTTGTGTTTGTGGTCTAGTCATTAATACACTGTTTTATGACCCCTAAACAGCACTTTGCATTATTGAAAGTACTTAGTATAACTAAACCCATTATCATATATCCTTCTCCAGCTGTTCCTAACTATCCTAAACATCTCTGTTGTCTCTCCCTCTCTCTCTTTATATAATGTACCCCACTCTCTTCTTTAGATACTGTACTGTACATTTCTTTCTATCGTAATGTAATTTAACAATCTCTCTATCTCTATTACCCACAGCCAGTAATCGGTCTCTATTCCAGTCATGGTAGAAATAAGTGGTAGGATTCCAGTATGAAATTCAGCAGTTTATTTATTTAGAAAACCCAGGCGTTAAGGTGTTGTATTTACTCACACACAGACAAACAGAGCAAACAAGCATTGTCATCTATGCAAACTAAAGCAAATACCCTTTCATCTTTCATCAATGCTACATTGCCACCGCTACATAAAATCAATGTGTAGCAGCAGGGCGTTTAGCTTAACTGCTAGCGTACATTCCACCACCTGCCTGAATCAGCATCTAGCTACATGGATGGGAAGGCATGTATTTCACAGTCTTGTACACAGTAGGGCTGTCCCGAATACCATTCTTTGGTCAAGTCAAACAAAGATACAAAACAAACACACATATTTGTTATAACAATAATACTTAATAAGTAATAAGATAGTCGTAACCATAACAGTAGGCCTAACAATGTAATAGCCTACTCCGACATTTTTCAGACAAAAATCACAAATCACTCAGAAATACAATTATTATTTTTACGAATTACCGACACAGTAAAGGGTATTTAAATAAACGAAGAATGAAAAATAAATGAATGAACTGTAGAACAAGTTAGCGCAATTATAATAACAGCAGCACACATTTCAATAAACAAACAATTTAAATAAAAATAAATGAATGGCCTTATATAGAATAAAACAAACTAATAAATAAGATGAGGTAGGTAGCGCAGTTATAACAGTAGCAGCACACATTTCAATAAATGAACAATTTCTTTCCAATCTTTCAAATAAACAAATAAATCCCAATTGGGTTGCAGGCTATATTTGACTAAGCAGTGAGCCTACACTCTCTTATGTTGTGTGTGAGGAAGATGAGCCGTGAGCCTACCTACTCTCTTAATGTTGTGTGTGAGGAAGATGAGCTTTGAGGTAAAAGGGAACTTCTGGTCATGTTCACGACGTGGCCAGCCTTTGAGAAAATGCGCTCTGACGGGGTTGAAGTGGCCGGAACGCAGTGTTTGGCTGCAAATGCCAGGGAAGCGGTCAATGTTTTGCTTCCACCATACAAGTGGGCCAGACTGGACTTTAGTCGTGTCTCTCAAATTTTGCTGCATCTCTTTCTTTGCGCTGTCTCCATCGTGTTCTTCTTCCTCTTCATCATCAGACTCGGACTGCATCAGCATTGAAATCTACTGCTGTTTTCTTTGGTGGCTCCTCTTCTCCATGGCTTGCTGCCAGCTCATCTTCCACCTCCTGAATGGTCTGGTGCAGATGAGATTCAGGCCAAAGACCTTAAAATCTATTAGTAAAATCTGCAGATGCGTCGTCCACACCATAAAGTAGTGTGGCATAATAATGGTAAATATAATTAAAATGTCATTTAATTGAATAATTTTAATATCAAATATTAGTCTAACCTCAATGTAGACGAGGTCCATCTCTTTCTGGTCCAGTGCTGAAGAAAGAAGGTAGACGGTGCCGGGCTCCAAACTTAACAGTTGCCATCTGTTGTCGATCTCTGTGACGAGGTTTTCTTCATTTCTCTGATGGCAGGGCTGTCATCCTCGTCCGGTGACAGGTGGCGTTTCTTCAGGTTGAAGAGCATTGGCTCTGTTGCAGACGACGACAAGTTCTCCTCCTGTGATAGCAGTTCTGTGAGCGTGATTAGGGGCCACAGCACTTCCGCCGTCTCCTGTGCCAGTTCCCACTGGCCTGCTGTCAGGTCCAGGGTGCGATCCCCTTTCTTCCTGATGCTGGGATCTGACACAGCTGTCACTCCATCGTTGCACCACTGGTCGGACAAGCATTTCACATGTAGAGTACAGCATGTACAGCAGCGACGTCTTGTATGAGTTTGTGCTGTACTACAACATTATGCTGCTTTTGTTTCTCTTTTAAGGCAGCTGTAGCCTTTGCACTTTTTCTGAAGTGTCCCACGAGATTCCTGGCAGGAGAAACTGTGCGACATATTCTGTCCTGTTTTAGAGCTGTATTTATGCACAGCTGTAGCGTGTGTCCAGAGCAGTAGACCCCTTGAGCGTTGCCACATTTCTACGGTTCTTTCTTCAGCGTCTCCGTGCACAGCTTCATATTGCTGGCGTTGTCATGAACAATAGCTCGCTTGTCATTTGGAATGACGAAAGTGTCAGCCACTCTTCCAAGCTGTTGTGCAATGTTGAGTCCCGTATGGCTCACCTCAGTTCCCACCTTATAACAGAGTGATAAAGTGACAGGTGACAGTCACGTACGCCTCCCTGTACCTATGGACAAGTTATTATTACTCTACGTTTCTTATGCCAATAATTGCCCCAGATGTTCCCACATTACTACTTATGATTCCGGATCAGTTGCAACTACTAAGTAAGTGCAGTGTCGTTTTTATCATGTGCAATGTAACGTTAGGCTACTGTTTAGCCTACACATCGGATAAAAGCAGCTTCATCATGGTGACTGGACAACAGACATTAGCTAAGCTAAATTTGTTAGCGAGTATGGTCTCAGTTTTTTATACCGCCTAGTACTTTTCAGAATTCAGGTGATTCTCCATGCTTGTTGTGCCACCGTGGTAGGCCAGTTTCAAATTGCATGTTTGGCACACTGCCATTGTCTTGTCATCGCTCAATTTAAAGTGTTCCCACACAGCTGACGTCTTCGGCATTTTGTCTTCAAGGTGACGTTAGGCGAGCGTGACGTTAGGCGAGCGTGACGTTAGGCGCGCTAACAAAATGTATTTTGCGAATATCCGAATTCCAACATTGAAAACCGAATACCTACCCAATGAACGAATATCCAAATAGTTGAATATTCAGGTACAGTCCTAGTACACAGTGTATTTTATTTTTTTGTATTTATATATTCATGGGCTTTTTGGGCCTGTATATACAGGACAGTGACGACGAATGACAAGTAGCATAGGAGCACAGGTCGGAATTGAACCTGGGTCGCTATAAGGTGTATTACCTACATGCTCAGCACAGTGGCAGGTTGAGACACAGCCACCGTGTATCTTAAACCACATACTTTTATGCAGGTGGTTTCATTTATTGAGTAAAGTTTGGACAGTTCGTCGATGGGCATAATATAAACTTATTACGACAATGTGTAGTCATCAATAACGGTCATCAATAAGTGGCAAGGCAACCGGACGTCCATGTGTTTTAAGGTGATCAATGTTGTGATTAAAGGTGGGGTGTAGAGTTGACAGCAGACTGTGTGGAAAACACCAGATGTCAGGACCATATGCTTCTCTCCGCCGGTTTGTTTTTCACCCTGTGATATTTTACCAGATACTTTGTATGTGCCATTATCCAAAGCCTCTTACAATACCCATACGTTCTTAGCATGGGTGGTCCCAGTGGAAACCAAATGCCCAACATGTACCAGTTCAGCCACCAGGACAGCAATATGTAGGAACATATTCATAGCACATACAAAACAAGTAGTGTTTCATTTCCCTTTGAGGTTTACATTTTTGCCCGTTCTACAAGGCTCAGCAATAACAAACTGCTTGACGATTTGGTTGGTAATACTCTCCAGTGAACTGCCCCTCTTTCTTCCACTGATCAGCTGTTAGTCTTGACTCTGTGTTCTTACGTTCTTCCTTCTTCGCCTCGTTGATCGTATGCTCGGCACAAAGACAAGATGTCTACTCCTTGGTACCGTGAATAAAGACAAGATGTCTGCTCCTTGGTACCGTGAATAAACGCATCTCTCTGTACACTTTCTTATTTTGCTTCTCTCTTGTCCTTCTTTTAAAAACTTTGTCTTTATTTTCCTGCCATCAGCCTCTTTTCATGCCATCTGTGTTTGTTGACAAAAGGTCTCAAACAACGATGATGACAAAAAATAATAATAATAAATCTGTCCACTAGAATGGGATGGTGGGGGGGGGTGGAGGTAGTGGCAGGTGGTGGTGGAGTTAGTGGTGGGGGGGGGGAAGGTGGAGGTGGTGGTGGGGGGGGGGGGTGGGGGGGGTGGTGGTGGTGGTGGTGATGGTAGAGGTGGTGGTGGTGGTGGTGGTGGTGATTACGGGAATCCTGTGACTCACTTTAATAAGCTATCTGCCAAACACAGTAGCCAGGAGGTGGGGGTGCAGAGATGGGTGGGGGTGTGAGAAAGGGTGAGGAGATATGCAGACCGCCGTGCCACAGCGTGGGGCGGTGACTCAGATGTGCTGCAACACCACACTCCCCTGAAGTCCAGGTGTTGGTATGTTCCACATGGTCGTTCCACACTCCCCTGAAGTCCAGGTGTTGGTATGTTCCACATGGTCGTTCCACACTCCCCTGAAGTCCAGGTGTTGGTATGTTCCACATGGTCGTTCCCTCAGTGGTGCGCCGCTCATTTTAAATCACAACCGCTACGGGTGGCATCCGCCATGCCCCTGGGGAAATCTACCGGTACAGGTCAGGAGACGGTTAGAGACATAGTATAGAATAGAAACATCTAGGATATACCCTCTTATTCAACTGGTACAGGCCAGGAGACGGTTAGAGACATAGTATAGAATAGAAACATGTAGGATATAACCTCTTATTCAACTGGTACAGGCCAGGAGACGGTTAGAGACATAGTATACACAGACAATTATTAAAAGAGAAATGTAAAATAAAAACAAGAATGTAAATGAATAAATATGCCAGTGTAGACGTGGATTGTAATGTATGTTATATCATGTTGAGAAATGTTTTGATCACGATTTGAAAGTGGAAGTTTGTTCCAGATAGGTGGTGTTGGAATCATGGGGACAGTAAGCAGACCAGTCCCCGATGACCTGAGAGCTCAGGTGGGCTCATAATATCAATATGAATATCATATCAAACCCCTTATTCAATGGTTCATCTACGGGTTGTTAGCTGAGATAACTAGACTTGACTTTAACTACAATCTATTTAATCTAATGCTATATTCATGACAGATTGAATCTCCACAGTTCTGTGGAGCTACAGGTAAAAAATAGGATGCTTTGGCTCTGGTCTAAAGAGGGCAATTTACTGGCTATCAGAGATACACGATCACTAGAGGAGAGAGGGAGAGAGAGAGTTTTGAAACACTGAGTTTCATCTCTGCAGACGTGTACAGTGAAGACTGACACTACTGCTAGAGACCATCTTCCATGAGAAGCATCATAACTTAACCTGGCTTTCCACTAACACCACCACAACACACAGGGGGCTACTGTAGGAGACATATTAAAGACTTAGTGCCCTGCTATTAAATAGCATCAGGACATGTGTGTGGTGTGTGGGGATGAACCCAGACGCAGAACTAAGACTTTAGTGGGAAGGGACCAAGAGACCATTTGACAGATAATCGATGAGACTGAGAGACAAAGAGAAAGAGTCATGTTTACTGTATAGTGTCCAGGTTTACAAATGCTAGGTCTAAGAGGTTCACCTACACTAGCTTTACCCATGCTAGCTTAATCTACGTTACTATTCTTTACTATTCAAGACTTGCCTACTTACGACTTTCCTATTCTAGACTTACCTACGCTAGACTTGCTAGGTCAGGTACACCTAGGCTAGGTTCACCAATGCTAACAATGCCTACACTAGGTTTACCTAGCACAACCTCATGCTAGTCTGCATGGTAGTTTACATCCATTATTGCCAAATTATCTTTCCACCTCACGGTCCCATGTGAAACACCATCTTCTGCGATCGACGGGTAAAAAGATTTGTTGAAGATTACATCTTTAAATTTCTGTGTAGCAGAGTTGGGTATTTCGTCAGTATTTTGTAAGCAGATTATGCCTCGGCCATCTTTCAAACATTACTCAGACCCAGAGGGAAACCTAAAACCACCAAGAGACGAAATGCCAAGGGTTGGGTGGATTTTTTGTTAACATGATTTACTTTCATCAGATTCATATGTATGCATTACAAATGTATTTGGGCAGGATAGTGTAGTGGTTAGGGTGTTTGACTCCTAGCTGAAAGGTTTGAACTCCAATGTCCGAGATGCCTAACCCCTACCTGAATAAATAGTAGTCAGACTCAAAGTCAGACTCAAAGCTTTGGACCTTTAGACTTAATCAAACTGACCAATAGCCAAAAACTCCCCTTCGGCACTTCAAAGTAAGTAACATTGGCATAAAGTTACATAATGCATAGTTTCCATCTCAGTGAGGTTTAAATATACATTTATATTATTGGATATGTATGGAAATGTAGAAATTAACTTCAAAGTAAATACAGTCTGCAGTTGTGGTTCTTACAGTTGGTTGTTGAAAACAGTCTGATTCACACCAAGTCAGTAAGAAGGTGTTTATATAAGTAGGAGCTTATGGTGAATGTGTTTTCAACATGAGAAGGCATTAAACCACCCTCTACCCCCACCCTCTAACTCCACCTTCTGCCCACCACCCTCTACCCTCACCCTATACCCCACCACCCTATACCCCACCACCCTCTACCCCACTACGCTCTGCCCCACCACCCTCTACCCTACCACCCTCTACCCCACTACGCGCTGCCCCACCACCCTCTACCCTCACCCTCTGCCCCACCCACTTGACCACCCTCTATATCGCCACCAACCTACCACTCTACCCACCACTCTCTTCCCCCACCAGCCTCTACCCCACTCTCTATGACTGCAGCATGCCTCTAGACCGTGACCAGGTGCCCACCACCCTGCAGCATGCAGCATGCCTCTAGACCGTGACCAGGTGCTCCCAGACAGAAGCAGTTAGTTAGACCGGCTACCTGTGGTGTTTTATTCCATAATGTCCTCACCTCACCATTAGCCTAATTTCCCATCTGGGATTAATAAAGTACATCTTATCTTATCTTATCTTACCTTGGGCTGTAAGCAGCTGGCTGGAACTCAACTTCACTGCCTTGGAAATTAACAAAGTCAGCAAAAGAAGTCAGAGCGGCCGTTAGGATGCTAGCCTCCTCTATTGCTGCAGCCGTCCCATGCTGCCTGTTAAAGATGTTAACATAATTAGCAACAGAGCCCTAAACGAGAACACAAATTGTCTCTAAATGAGGTTACTTAGGGCACCGGCAAATCAAACGATCTGTGGTGTGAAGAGCAGCTGTTTCTAATGGGCCAATGAGAAACAAGGACCCAAGTTTGGCCACATCTGGCCTCATCAACCTCAGTTGTGTATGTGTGTGTGTGTGTGTGTGTGTGTGTGTGTGTGTGTGTGTGTGTGTGTGTGATTATAAGCATGTGTGTGTATGTCATATGTGTGAGTGAGCGTGTGCATGCATGTATGTGTGTGAGTATATGTGGGAGTCTGTGTGTGCGTGTGTGTGAGTGTATGTGTGTGCAATGTGTGAGTGTTTGCGTGTGTTTGGGCAGTGTGAGACCTAACACAGTGTCATACCTATACATTTATATGCAAAGAGAATGCTAATGACTGCAGCTGTCTATAGCTGTCTCTAACTCCGGCAATGCAGGCGAAGCACAGACTAAAGAACAAATAGAAAGAGAGGTGAGAAGAGATTGTGTTTCAATCACTCACACCCTGTATATCATCTCCACAAATGCCACATGTAGCGGCACATTTGCACATAAAATAAAAACGAACAATGTTCAGATACATTCTCCTGTGTGTGTGTTCATGCAATGCATGCTCACATGCATGTATGTGCTTGCATGTGTGTGTGTGTGTGTGTGTGTGTGTGTGTGTGTGTGTGTGTGTGTGCATGTGTGTGTGTGTGTGTGTGTGTGTGTGTGTGTGTGTGTGTGTGGATGTGTAAGAGCTTGCATATGTGCGTGTGTGTGTACTCCCAGATGGCAGATGTTAGGTGAAATTGGACTAACTTGATCCTTGGCTAGTTCAATAAAGTGGCATACCTCAAATTCTGTTTTACATCTGCC
>OOFB01037876.1:0-10138 GCA_900323305.1 Trachyrincus murrayi
GATAGTGGCCATCTGTCCACCCACCATCTTCCACCGGGGAGCCTCGACTGTGTGTGTGTGTGTGTGTGTGTGTGTGTGTGTGTGTGTGTGTGTGTGTGTGTGTGTGTGTGTGTGTGTGTGTGTGTGTGTGTGTGTGTGTGTGTGTGTGTGGGGGCCGTGGGGGTCACTCCTCCAGAGGGTCCGTGTCCAGGTCCATATAGGGCTCGTCAATGTAGCTGGCAATGGCACACGAAGAAGTCCTGTCGGAACCCAGCAGAACGGACACCGTCTCCTTCCAGTAGCTGAAGGGGATGCAGGAGCTCTGTGTGGAGGGGAAACATTGGAAACCGATTAAGGCAACATTCACTAGCACGTTGTACACGCAGTTCACTAGCACGTTGTACACGCAGTTCACTAGCACGTTGTACACGCAGTGGCAAGTCAAATCGGTGGAGAATATGAATACTGTACACTTTGGTATAATGGTTAATCATTATTGTATAGTTTTACTTTCAATAATGTAGCATATGTCAATAATGTCTACCTCAACGGTCCATTTAGTCAATAATGTTTACATTCACTTTTTTCATTTGCATTTCTACTCCTCATTGTGTATAGCTATATGTTCTGTATATTTCTTGTAGTTTTTATTCTCATCTTTTTTAAATTCCCATTACTGCCCTGTACTTTCTGCTGTGACGCCCCAATTTCCCATCTGTGATTAACTAACTACGATCTTATCAACGACTTCATTTAAAATCGGACCGGGCACCACAAATGATCACGAGAGCCGCAGGGCGGACTACAATACTACACCGTACTCCTCATTGACAAGCACAACACGAGGTAACAGGAGGTGCTGTTACGTAACAGTAACACACACACGGGAGGCTCTCACTCACGTTCTCCAGACAGGTGCTGTCCTTGTCCTTGTTGAGGTAGTGCCGCTGCCAGAAGCGCAGCAGGTTGTGGAAGTTGTTGAGCAGGCAGCCGGGGTACTTCTCGGCATACTCCTTCTCACGCAGGGCGTCCAGGTAGAAGGGCAGCTTGGACCTCCTCCTGGCCAGCATCAGGATGACCAGGCTGGTGTTGAGACAGCTCACGTTCTCCTACAGGGGGCGGTCGAGGTGGGGCGGATGGTTCGTGGACCATGGGGAGGATGGGAGTAGGAAAGAGAGGCGTTTCAGTCACCAGCTGCAATTGCATTCAATTGCATTGCTTTTACCGAAATGTACTTTGAAACGTGCACTAGGGCCTCTTTCACACAGTAAATTACTGGGATAATCACCGCTAGTGATTTTCACTATTCACACATGCAGCTGCGTTCTGGGACATTTCTCTGTTGCGCCCCTTCACACATGGCATGGCGATGCTGGAATAGATGGGCCACGGGACAGTCCAGCAGATGGCGGTAACGCAACACAGCTGCCTATCAATTTCACCCTCTGCAGGGACTGAGAGGAGCGCCCTTATTTCTAAATATGTCCGGTTTCCGGCCATTCTTGAAAAAAGGAGCTTGTTTGCAAACAAAATAAGTTGTATTTATATTGTTATCAAATCACCCGAAAGCATCGGCGCCTTAAGGTAAACAGTCTCGGATTCAAATACGGCATCAGCGGAGTCTTGTGATTGGTTCGCTCGCTTCACGTGAACGCGTCTAACTTGAGAAGGATGTAACCCTTTACGTGCCTCTCCCTGCAACTGCTTTCATTCACAGCACCGTACCGGCTGTGTTCCGGAAAGGTCACTAGGTCTTGAGGTGGGAAATTGGCGGTACAGATTTCCCAGGATTTCGATCCCCGTTCCCATTCACACACGACCCCATGCAGGGAATGTTCCGGAACATTTCTAGGATAGACTGCATGTGTGAAAGGGACTCACTTTTTTTCACTGCATCTATTACTTTTGATCAAAACAATTTGATTATTGTTCGTACTATAAGTACGACTCAGTCACACCAGAGATATTTCTCCCCCTCTTAATGATAATAATTTCCTGTGGAGGAAAATTGTAGAACATTTTATTTCAATCAAACGTCGCTGGTTTCAAACCAATGTACATACGTTATAACGGCAAAGCCCTTTGGATTTGTCAAAGCCTACAGAAACATGGATCCCCTCACTACAAGAGTGTGAGGGAGAGAGACATGCACTGACTGTAGTGTGAGGGCGAGAGACATGCACTGACTGTAGTGTGAGGGAGAGTAAAGACCTGTGTGAGCGTCTGGACGTTGATGATGTTGACCAGTCTGAAGAGGAAGGTGAGCCTGTTCTCCACCCGGGCCATGTAAGACAGCAGGCAGCACTCAGACAGGACCTCCACCACTGGAGAGAACACACACAGACACACCTTAGGGCCAGGGCTGCATGCACCACCACGCTATCAATGTTTATAACTAAACCGTGCGCGACATCGTATTCTGGTGTACGTTCAGCTTCCTGTTATCGCTCTACTTGTTGACAAGTGTTTTGCCTTCGACCCTCACAGAGCCCACAGCAGACATCAGTGGGCAGCTTTCAGAAAACAGATGGTCTTTATTTCCACCATGCTGGGAAGAACAGTCTGTTCACCGGATTACACAATCTTTGCGTTTCCCATTCGGAGGATTAGGACTCGTATACTGAGAAGGGAACAAGGGGAAGCAGCGAACTGTGCAATCCGTGTCTCACATGACATGAATATAATAAACATGCATCCATTCCAACGTGACGATTTACGTGGCCACCGCACACGGCACGGAAATGTGTTGTGAAAGTGCCAGAAACAAATGAAAGCAACTTTACAATTGTTGGGTTTCTGAACCAAGGTCAGAGAACTCGGGTCAAAGCGTAAAAGAAAAGCAACCTACTTTCTTTAGACGCGTTATCTTTACACATATGATGCAATAAGATCATGCCAAACAAAATGGCCCTCATTTGAAACTAAATGTATTGAAAAAGGCCGTCTTCCTGTACAGCCCTCATGACTAGCTGTTAAAATGCATTGCCCTACTCCCATAGAGAGCAGCACGCGTATCCTTCATCACTCGCTTGTGGATTACCTTTGACGTCTTCCGTCTGGTTCTCAAAGCGGTCCAGGGAGAGGACGATGCAGCGCACCAGCATGTTGGAGTCCACCAGGGAGCTGTTGATTTGGGTCAGGAAGGTCTGGAACTGGAGGGACAAGAGAGAGAGACAAACACAGACACACACACACACACACACACACACACACACACACACAGACAGAGAGAGACAGAGACAGAGACAGAGAGAGAGAGAGAGAGAGAATGCTTAGTAGCGGACAGGAACATCCAACCAGCGACACTTTTAACATGATCTGACGGAGACGCACCTTCTCCTCCGTGTTGACGTATTTGTTGAATCGGTTGAAGGCGTCGATGTTGAACTTCATGAGCTCACCGAGCAGGTCGAAGTAGCTCTGCAGAACATCCCTGGAGGTGCAGCCGCTGTCGATGATGCAGAACAGGATGTGCTGTGTGTGTGAGTGAGTGAGTGGGTGAGTGAGTGAGTGAGGGGGGGGGGGCAGAGGGAGAACATGAAACACACATGAGAAATGTGACAGAATCTGTCCAAAGCTACGGAGGGTTCTGCGCTGTACAGGGCCGTTTTTAACTGTGGGAGGTTTGTTTTAACCGAGGGAATTTGGTCCGTATGGTTTACCTCCAGCAGCCCCCTCTTCAGGAGGAACATCTGGTCTGCATAAGACGTGGCCCCACGCAGAAAGCTCTCCACGGCCCTCGCCTGCCAGAATCTACACACAACACACACCAGGAGTTTGATATAGGAGAGAGCCAACACCAGGAGATTTGCTAAATAAGAAATAGAGGGGGGGTTTTCCTAGAAAACACAGCATTTCCAAGAATCTTCATTGGCTTTTGGGTAACAGCTCATTTTCCTCTTCAGCATTTGTTTACAGTGAAAGTGGGGAAGTGTAGTTCTGTTCTGGAGAAAATTGCCATTTTGGAGAGGTAGTATTGTAAGCGTGGTATGACACACAAGCCATGTCATTAAATGTGATATAAAGGTAGATAACATTAAAGCGGTTTTGGAGCCGAGTGTTCAAATCAGGACTGCTTCCAATTACACCTCCCTCAGAACTTAAAACGTGGCGCCAGTTAGATTAAAAAGAAAATGGACGAAAAACAACACACTTCAAATATTAACACAAGAAGGTAAAAATAAAACCAAGAAATGAATGGATAAATAAATAACACACACACAACAAACCCCCTAGCCAGGGTGGAGGGAGAGTAGACCTCTGCGACCCCCGAGCAGACCCTTACCTGAAGGAGGAGTCTGGGGGTTCCCTCTTCATGACGGTCAGCAGTCTGGTGAGCAGGCCCTTCTTGCCGTCACACACCAGGCTGCGGTCCGTGTTGACCAGGGCCTCCACCTCGGGGATGTTGGCCTTCATGGAGATGGCGCTGAGCTCGTTCAGCTCCTGGCTGTTCAGCAGCAGGTACTTGTTCCTGGGAGAGCGAGGGGGGGGGAAAGACAAAGACAAAGACAACAGACAGACAGACGTTCTGGATGAATACACAGATCATTGGGAACCGATGAGATTGTGTCTGTGTGGCGGTCACTTACTCGTGGTGATCGCTGAAACTCTGGAGCAACCGCAGGAACTGGATTTTAAACGATATTTCCTGTAAAGAAATGCATGTTTAAAAACAATATCAAATAAACTATCACATAATAAAACATTGGGAAGCGGGATTCATTCCATTATTTTCATTTCATTCACTCATTCATTCTTCGTAGAACAACACTGTATATATATCCTATACAGTTTCACCACATTATGAACTTTATTCATATTGAATTCTTTTAACTTGATAGCTTGCATATGTTGCTGCGATCAGGACTGGGTCTTAACAACAACAACGTGCCCCAGTGAGTGCTCTCCTGGTATTAGTATTGTATCAACAGTAACGGCATCAAAAGGTGCTGCTGCTGCGTGCATACCGGGCTGCAGTCACAGTTCTCGTTCTGGCTGTGCACCACGTGGTTGGAGGCGGTGTACTTCCGCCAGATGAGCTTGTCAAATAGGTTGTTGAGCCCCGGAATGAGCCGGAACTCAGCCAGCATCTTGTGCACCTGTGGACACGGACAGTGAAAGGGTGGTGAGCAGGAAGCTCTACTCCTCTACATAATCAACAACAATTATGATGATGGTGATAATTGGTGCTGTGTGCACCAGATCTACCAAGGGTCCTGAGTATTGACATGTTTGCAGGAACATGCACATCTAAAAAAAATATAAAACTACTACATAAAATATGCTAATAATGGCGATACATTTTTGACATTCAAGGCGAGAAATTAATAATGGAAATGGGCGGTACTTTTTCATGCCTTGGTGATATATAAATGTCCCTTCTATATCACCCAGGTGGGTGCAACACACTGGTAATGGATGAGGTGTCATCACACACACACACCCACACACACAAAAGTGCTTTGGGTGTCTTGTATATAAATGCAATTAATTATTTAGTATTATTATTAAAGTCATAATTACTTGTTTGCTACCTTAGACTTTTCAATGAATGGGTGTTGATTAGAACATGTTCAGGTTAGAATATGGGCTTATTCTACATTAATGGACGGCGTGTGTGTGTGTGTGCGTTGGGCTTATTGGGACGTAAACCTCATTTAATTCTTTTATTTCCGCCGGTTAAAGTTAAAGGACTATTACTATATCTTACATTAAGTATTACATAATGATGACATATTTGTTCTCTTTCTTTATCTCTTGCTCCGAGTCAAAGGCAAAGCCATCTGAATGAATTGTATGCGTTTGTGGATGAAAATTAATTGCTTAAATTAAATCGACGAATCGATAAAAATAATCAATCTAAAAATAATCGTTAGTGAGCATCGTACCTGGTTCCTCTGGCGGCCCATGAGCAGCACACACAGCACGTAGAGCACCTCCACCTTGTACATGATCTCATGGACGATCTTCATGGACTGGGGCAGGCGGTGCCTCAGGGGGCTGGTGGCCAGGGAGCTCTCGTCTGAGGACTCTGGAGCGCGGAGGACAAATTAAAAGGCAACGGTGAAATGTTCTCCCGAGCCACCTCCATGAGACGTGTGAAAGCGTTAAAGTTCCCCACAGACCGACTTCATAGAGAAAACAACCCTGGGTGGACCGTTGTATTAGTCACACGAACGGGATGGCTGCAGTCAAAAACGTACACCCAAGTCGTATGTGTTTGACTGAAAGGTTCTGGTCTCAACACCCAATGTAGTCTGTAGTGCACCCGTAGTCACCCATGAGCAAGAAGCCAGACCCCTCAAACCAGGTCAGCAATGACATGCAGTTAAAAAAATATGAATTGTAAAGAGTTTGAGCTAAAGTGAAGGCTGCTGGGTAAAAGTCACAACGGCGCAGCTTTGATGCAGTGGATTACAACATTAAACATTACAACCTTAGTCACTACATCGGTCGTCTCACCTGTGCTGCTTTGTTCGGCCTCCTCTGAAGCCATCTGCATGAGGGCGTCCTGCACTAGAGCGTTGTCCAGCCACGTGTACCAGTCCTCCAGCTCCTGCAGGAAGCTGGACGCCCCGGTGGCCTCAGACACCTTCCTGGTGGCCAGCTTACACAGACGCTCGATGAACCCAGGGATGTTCAGCAGCGCCACTAGGAGGAAGAAACAGATTGATCGTTAGGGTTCCATAGGGAGGTTGTAATGCAAGTCAAACATCTAGAATGTTTTACACAGGGCCGTGTCTTCTGACTAGTCCCTGCATTAGAGCTGCAATATCTGCATGTACCAAATACCGTCAGAATAATTTGACATTTAGTTTTTTCCACCATTCCCCGCACAAAAGTGTAATCTGGAAAACAATTAACAATAATTATTAATGTTCATAGTTCTCCAGATTTTACTTTTAGCATAATTATATAATTGCATTATGTAATTCTACATTAATTACACATCATTATTTAATGAATGAGCGATGAACGAGCAGAAGGTGCGGTCTAATAAACCTGAACAACATTCAAGATGCGTTACAATACCCCCACCCCGTCCACATGGGTGCAGTAGCGGGCTGCAGGCGACACCTACCCTGGTTGACCTCGGCGCATGAGGGGCTGGAGTTCTTCTTCTGCTGAGCGTTTTTGGCCAGCAGGGTGTGCTTGTCGTCGTTGCCGACGTCGGGCTCCGAGATGGTGACGGACAGGATGCGGCAGAAGTTGGCCAGCTGCTGCTGGTCGAAACTCTGGACCAGGCCAGACAGGTTGGGGATGCCCTCGAGCTGGATCATCTCCTGAACATACGGGGATGTTAATAATTGATATGCCTTTGTGGACAGGACAGTTGGTTGGAAGAGAGTGGGAACGACATGTAGCAGAGGACTGCAGGCCAGAATCAGACATGGGTCGCTACCGGGCATATTGCCAATGTGGTTAGCACACTAGCGGGGTGAGCCACCCTGTGAATTATGTTATTTTTAGGGGAAATCTGGATGGACGCCGTGCTTATTTGAAAGCTACGGTGTTCCACAAGGACAGAGAAACCTCGTATTCACATGAAATTAAATGTGTATTTTTATGATTTCTAACACGAGACGTTACAACGTTATTTAGAGCCACAAACGAGGTGGGGTGCTGCAGTGAAACTTTGTCTCTGACCTTTTTGGCCCCCAGAATGTCTTCGATCAGCGTGGCGGTCTGCAGGAAGGTCTTCTTGTTGTTCATCAGGGTGAAAAGGAACAGCACAAAGTCATCCCGGGCCGCCAGGCTCCTGGTGACTCCCTCCGTCTGAGAAACACAAAAGATCTCGTTAGTTAGCTGCCCCCTCTGCTTGGAATCAGTGGCAAAATGACCTGAATCTTATGGAACGTTATTTGATATGACTTGGAGGCAGGCAAATCTGGCTGCAGTTGTTGACTGATTCTCACTGCCCCCGTTTGAACCCTGATGTGGATGACTTGACACGAATTGTCAAGTTCTGTAATTTTTATATTATTTTGATGTAAATTGTTATATGGTGTATTCTAGTACATCCGGTGTATTCTAGTACATCTATTAGGTTTCACGCATGATGCAACATGCACAGCACATGAAGCAGCATGATGTACAATTTATGCTCATGTCACGGGCAGACTACATAAATACTAAAAAGGTTGATGTATACTTACACATATACAGCAGTTGTACAGTACACTAAGGCAGTCCTTGACCAAGTCATCATTCACTAGGAAGACAAAAAACACAGTCATGAGCCCTTAACGTGTGCACAGTAACGTGCGTGTGTATACGTCACGGCATGCGTGACATCACTCCTACTTACTTTGGTTTTTACTATTCTGCATAGTGACGGTGGGCCTCATCAGGATTTCCACGAGCAGCTGTAAGGCAAGGCAGACGTACACTTAACAAGTCTGTATAGTTTGGATACAAGGGGGAAAATGCATATTTAATATAATAATAATAACAACAACAAACTCATTGCTTCTATGTATTCATAGTCCTAAACATTATCGTCCAATAACCAAGAGGTGATTTAATCCCTCACGTCCATTACAGAGTTATGTTAACATAATGAGGGTCATTAAAACGCAAAACATGTCATTATCAGACATTTAACATACGGCCGTGGGTTAAAACCACTCCTTGCCGTGTTGAACTTACGTCCACTCCACCAAACAGGTCAAAGGTGTATGTATTGGGGAAGGTGGATTCCTGAGCCGGCTTTCTGACCGTGACAAACGTCATGGCCTCCATGGAAAGTTGGGACAACAACACCTGATGATTAAAAAAGACAACGAAAGGGGGCTGGGGTCATTTGCATTGCTATTATGAAAACCAAAACACCTGTATTCAAAGTTGATTTGTGTGTGTGCGTAATAGGCTTCTCTTGATTAAAGACTGAGCTGATTGAGGACGTTAGCTGGGGCAGCAATGTGTCTTTTTGTTTACCTTGAGCAGACTGTGGGCATGGGAGAGGTCACTGTTTGGGTGACTGCTGGCGTGGAGCTTCTGCAGCATGGTAGGGATGCCATGCCACTTCACTCGCTTGTCCCTTTCCTCCAGCAGGATTCCAGGGAGCTACAGCACGGGAATATCAATATGTAGATTCAATAGAAAGAAAGACGGCCTTATAAAGGCTGTTGCTTTTCCTTGTTAACAGCTTCAGGGCGAGGGAAATGAAATACAAAGCAAAATGAAAGTAGTGTGGCGTTGCATGTATGGGTTGTGTTTTTTTTCCGTATATTTATTTGTTTCCCAGTCTTATGTTGGCCAGATCTTCTCTTGGAAAAGTGTCAACTTCACATCAAAAATGGGAAAACAAAGCTTGTTTATGTAATTATGCGGGATTACAAGAACATCACTAAGCCTTGAAACCTTGTTGTGCTCCACCATCACCAAAGATGCGACTGAGTTTCTGTACAACTGCCACAAATGTAAAGACAGAAACCAAAACGTTAATTCCTACATTTGGAAAACAATGCAATACACGCGGCTACCTAAGTCGTACGTGGCAAGTAATATGCAAAATAAATGGTTTAGCTGCACTTCAAGATGCAATCCAACAGCAGGTATACGTGTGTAACACCCAGGAGAATACATTTGCCGCATTACTAGTGACCACACCGAGAACTTAATCAGGTTACTGCATCGTTTCAAAGCCCAAATGAAACGTGGATCGTGAAGTATTGTCTGTACGAGCATCCTGAAGCGTGGTGCGGCCCGGGGGGGTCCCCACGACTGGCACACACACAGTTATTGTTGTTAACGTGGTTACGTAACCACCTGAGCTGCTGCTCATCTGGCTTAGCACACTGACGACACGGTGGCTAACACTAGTAGCCAACATTCACATCTCCCACCGTCAACAACAGTTTTTTAATCCGAGCAGAGAGTCGCCACGGCCCTGAAAAAGACGACAATTCAAACAGCCCCAAGACGCGTTAGTGGAGGTCCGGGGGACCCCCCGCACTCGCACCGTTAGCGGATACAAGTTGGCCACACAATGCTAACGAAACGAGAAGCTAACAACAAAGATCCCCGTTCAGACCGCGATACTTCTGCTTTTATACGTTAAGCCGGACCCGTCGTCGGCACCACCACCGTGCCACGGGTTAGTTTGTGTCATAAACACGCTCCACTGGGGGGGGGGGGGGGGGAGAAAAAAGAGAAA
>OOFB01037879.1:7650-18260 GCA_900323305.1 Trachyrincus murrayi
GGGGGCCCCCCCCCCCCCCCCCCCCCCCCCAGGATTCAACATTACTTCCATAACATAACCTAAACATCTTCCACATTGGCAAAAATAGACTTCAATTATGATCCATAGATAAAAATAAGCAGGGCTTTAAAGGTTCTAGCAAGGTTATTACCTCACAGCGAAGAGCCTGCAGGTAGGTAGTGCATCCAAAGAGGCTGGTGTGGTATTGTATAACAGTCTGATTTACTGGCCGAATATTCTCCGATTTTTCATATGGTTTTGGCAAGACAACCGTCCCCGTCCAATCACATCTCATGTTTTATTGACCTCAGGTTAAACCAAAAAAAGACAAACTAATTGGTGAGCAGCACTGGGCAGACCCACATCACCAAATAGCTATACAGACATATACAGTGGTTGAGTTACAGCTGAGTACCGTGTCGTTGGGGTGTAACTGGATACAGCTATCAGATATCTAGCACACAGAGGGCGACGGTGTCACTGTTACAACACATAGACACGGCCCACAGACAAGACGGCTGAAGCATTCATATTTAAAATCATATAGATTTATTCATTTGCTTGAGTTACAGTTGTATACATGCGTGTGAAAAATATTGTTGATGGTAGAAAACAAAAAAGTCTCTTTGGATAAAACATAAAAGCATCTGCCAAAAGACTACATTTAAATAATATGAACACAAATGTCTTCAGCTGTCAGAGGTATGTACATTTCCGTTAGGGTTCAGACAGCCTGTAACCTACAGCTCCTACAGTCTCCCTTCTATCTCTATTATAATGACCGTATTATTACAAGATAGAGGCGAGATAGCTTGTTGGCCACAACAAAAATGGTTTAAGGGATTTGATGTATTGAAGATTACAGACAGTCAGAGTCATCACAAGGCCTACTGTCGGTCAGGTTCCTCTGTAACCTGTCTCCTGATAACCTTCTCCAGCTCCAGGAGTTTCCCATACAAGGCCTCTGAGGTTTCATCATCGATGTCCATCTGAAACAGGAGGACAGCACGGAAAAATAGAACCTAGTAAGTGAACCGTGTCCTGGTGACACCCTGATCTTGTTGAAAACAGTAAAAATTTATGTCTGTTATCTAAGTTAATTATGGAAATTCAACTGTGAAAATTGTGTTCAAAATGATATATGATGGTGGTGACAATGTGACCCCATAGCGACGTGTGTTCATACATGGTTCATACGGAAGTTATCCGGTAGATATAGCTGGACAGGTCAGCAGGTTAACAATGGAGACAGGCCTGCAGTGAGACTTACCTGTTGAGGCTGTGTGTAGTTGTTTCCCAGGCCCGACGTTAAGCTGTGATACTTTGCCCTTGAATCCAACGACTCAGGCTTTTGCAGAAACAACCAGTTCTTCAATAAAGAAAATAACATTTGTTTAAATGTTAAAGTGATGAACAACACGAAAATGTATATTAATATACATCTCAAAGTCAGCTAATAAACTGAGTCTTGGAAAGTATGTGAGATTGCAGTGGATTTCATGGAACATCATTTTCTAAGTACATAAAGTTAAGGCGACATACCAGGGCCTCTGCTCCGTTGTACGGCGTTAATGTTAATGTATTGGTGAAAATGCGGATCTGTGGATAACATACATCATATAATAATAAGAACAATATGGTATATTAAAATGAAATACATAATAGCATAAGACCAACACACAAGCAAGAAAAACAAACACTACATCCAAATCAAGACAGGTAGTGGCAAACAGTTAATGCTAATCGCTAAATATTAGCAATAGGTTGTTTGCAGTCATGTGACACCCATGTCCCGCAAAGTGCAGATGGAGGGCAGGAAGTGAAATGGATAACATAAAACAGCAGTACTGTTCATGTAAACAGTGTGGAACCAAATGTTCAAGAAAGAAACTTACAAACCACATGATGGGCATGAGGAGCGTCCAGAAGAAGGAGGGCAGGATGCCGTAGGTCATGTTGGTCATCACCAGACCTGGGCAGACCACAGAGGAGAACATACCCTGGCCACCAGAAACACACACACACACACACACACACACACACACAGTTACACAATGTTGATCCTTTTCTCTGAACATTTATTTTTCCAAATCAACAATTTCGTGAAAAGGTGTGATTTCCTCCTCTTAAACAAGTGGTTCAAATTGTATTTAGTATTATTTATTTTTTGTCCTTCATACTTTTTCGTTATCCAATTACTGTTATTAATCGGAAAACGGAAAATCACAAAAGACTCCAGCCACCCAGGCTTTGGACTATTCACACTGCTGCCGTCTGGTAGACGTTTCCGGAGCATTCGGACAAGGACTACCAGACTCACAAACAGTTCCTTCCCACAAGCCATCAGGCTTCTCAACCAGTAACACTAACCTATTGATCATATTGATCACTGGTAAATTATGCCCTGGTCACTTTACCTAATCGAATGTACATATCTATCCGCACTCCTCCACTTTATACTTATAATGCAAGTGTTTATTTATCTTATTATGTATATTTTTTATTATGTATATTTTTCTTAACTTTTTAAAACTTTTTAATATATATTTTTTTGCCCTTATTCTGTGATGTTCTACGTATTGTGAGCTTGCCATGTCACAAGAATTTCACTGCCTAGAAATGACCCTGTGTTGTACTGTGCAAGTGATCAATAAAACACTTTGACTTTAACGTTCAAACTTGTTATTATGGGGATGGCCTACCTGCTCACATTGCTGTTATACAACCCGAGTGTTCCCTACAGTAATACTACACACACACACACACACACACACACACACACACACACACACACACACACACACAATGTATAATCTATTGTACTATGATTTCCTCTTTTTTGTATATTTCCCTTAAAGCATAAACTGCCTTTTTTACGTATAAGTTACTGTTGGACATTGCGGCATGGAGAAGAAGAGGAAGAAGGAAGTACGCATCAGCAGATATCAGCCAATAGGCTGCTATCTGCAATAGATGAGAACGCCTGTGAACAAGGCTTTGATACAGTCTATACTGGACTGACCTGGGCGTTGTGGTGTCGGTTCAGGGCCAGGCTGAGCAGGTCGGAGGCGTATTTGGAGGAGCTGTAGGGCTCGGTCCCGGAGCCGTGCTGGAGATCCTCCAGGCTGAAGGCGGAGCGCATCGCGTTGCTAGACGACGTCCACACCACCTTAGAGGGACGCTCCGCCTGGCACAGCAGGGGCTCCAGCTCCCTGACCTGGCCCACACGCACGCACACACACAGCAAGTCAGGTCAGCGGTCAGAAATATAACAAATGTTAAATCATTTGACAAAATCAATTAATTGAATAGATAATCTGATTGGCTAAATTGAGGAAAATCCAAGAATTTGAGGGGAATTTTTGAATTTGAATTTGCATTGTTTGCAACAATGTTTTAAAAACATGACATGATAACTTACAGTATATATTTTAATAGCAGAAGGCTGTCCCTCCTGCGTTCACAACAGTACAATAAAATACTAGCCAGTTATACTGTAATAAACAAACTCATCTCAATTAAACCCTAGTGAACAAACGATTTCTGTTCAGCAATGCACACGACGTAAACTTAAATATCTGAGCATCCTACCAGGAGGAAGTGACCGAAGAGGTTCGTGGTGAAGACTTCCTGTAGCCCGTCTGAGTTGAGGCGGCCCTGTTGGGTTAGAAGACCCTCGGCCGTGGCGAACATGTTGATGGCGTTACTGTGGTGGAGGAGAGAATAAAATCACCCAAATGACTGCATCATCACTTCATCCATTTTAGTGTTTTTTAGTGGTTGGTGATAGTCTAGCAGTGGCTAGGGTGTCCGACTCCCAGTACCTGGTACCGGGTTCAATTTACCCATGGCCGCATTATAGGCATCTATAAGCCAGATGCCTATAATGACATGTAACTGAATTCACTATAAGTCGCTTTGGATGAAAGGTCTGCTAAATGTAAATGTTAAATAGTAATAGTTATTATATAAGGCTGGATTCATGCTCTACCTGGAAAACAGGCCCTTGAAAAAGGCTTTGATGTCGATCTGTGGATTAGGCATGATGCCTGCATTCAGGTACAGGTGATCAACTCGAGGGTACCTGTATGATAAAAACAAATCCAACTGAAGTGTTAAACCTGCACTATGTAATTGTTCTACTACAGCTATATACTCCTTTAAAAAACAACTGAACTATGTCTGAAATACCACCACCCCACCCCCCATGGGAAAATCTCAGACAACAGTTGAAAATGATATAGCTATGACTGTAGTAGTTACAACTCAAGCCACTAGAGGCTGCTAATGGGACAACGTACATAGGTGCAAGTTTAAGTTTTTCCTATTTATTAAATAGCTTTCATTGGTTTACATGGTAAGCCTGAAGCAAGTGGTTCTACAAAAACAAAATGGATTGAAACCCGTTGAACAACCCGTCCATGATGTTACCTGGCCTTGACCTCTTGGGCTGCGTGGAGGACGGAGCGCACGGAGCCGACGTCCAGGTGCAGCAGGTCCACGCGGGCGCGGGGGTGAGAGGTCAACAGGGCGGACCTGGCCGCCTCCGCCCGGCCCATGTTCCTGCAGGCCAAACACAGCCGGAGCTCACTGTCTTGGCTCAGCAGCCTTTCGCAGAGGGCCAGGCCGATGCCGCTGTGGAGAACGGAAAGAGACATTTAGTTTTGTATTGGAAAATAGACTCTCTGGATAATATTTCATGTCAGTCTATTAGGCCTATTTGTGTGGGTAATGTTGTGAGTATTGTTCTTGTGATGTGTTTGTATAACACCTGTTAAATTCAATCAAAATATCTGAATAATAATATACTCTCTGGATAGCCTGAGTGGCTTGAGTCGCGTTTGTTTTTATATAAATAAATATTACATATTTAAATATTGGGGGCGTCCCGTCGCCCCTATCGATTACGCCTATGCTGGAAATACACGCACGCACGCACGCACGCACACAGACGCACACACAACTTAAAATGCTTATGAATGCTATTCAACAAGGTACACGTATATCAAATGTGCAAAGGTTATAACGTTTCGTTACAATTGTTGTTTACTGCAAACATGGCTTGCACAGGAGTCGCCTTGCTATTATTTAAACAGAGATTATTTGACGCAATTTACCTGTTTGCGCCAGTGACGAGGACAACTTTTTCCATAATGTAAAGTTAGAAACAGCCGCTTTTGATCCAAAGCTATGAATATCTACGACGTGTAGCAACGAAGAAATACACTTAGTAGTCCCGCGGATGGTCGGTACAGCCCCTGTATGGTCGGTACAGCCCCTGTATGGTCGGTACAGCCCCTGTATGATCGGTACAGCCCCTGTATGATCGGTACAGCCCCTGTATGGTCGGTACAGCCCCTGTATGGTCGGTACAGCCCTGTATGATCGGTACAGCCCCTGTATGGTCGGTACAGCCCCTGTATGATCGGTACAGCCCTGTATGATCGGTACAGCCCCTGTATGATCCGACTCTGAACGTAGTATAGCAGCACAACTGGAAACGTGGTGTGATTGGATGTCACTAGAGTTCTGGCCAATCAGCTGCCGCTACAGAGAGTGACGAGAGCCTGGATTGCACATAGCCCTCTCCTGGAGAGAAAAGCAAGGCCATTGTGGTGGAAATCTATACTTTGTAATCAATTGTTTTAACAACCAAACTGGCCTTACGAGAAGTTTATTAAATCAGATACGGGTATACACGGACTCAGCCTAACTAGAGGTTTCACCACACAGGGCCTCGCCAACCTGAGAGAATGAGCCCTGATTGGAAGCAACATAAAAGTTTATAACATAATGATAATACAAAAGTGTCTGGGAAACATAATGATAATACAAAAGTTAACTTAAAGTTAAGACAGGATGTGCTAGATTAGTAGTTGTTTACCAGAACTCTATCTCAGTACTGCCAGCACAGCACACCTCCAAGATCATAAGCACAACACATCAGAGGAACATAGAAAATGTCCATTACACCATTCACTTCTGCTCTAGTTTACCTGCCTAACGTGGTCCGGTGGTGATAGAAACAACGTTGAAGCGTTTTTTGTATTGTTTTTATTTATACACGGAAAGAGAAACGTACATGTATGTACATACTTAAAAAGGGCTATACCCATTCTTTATAAAGTTTTACTAAAAGTACATTTCTAATGAAAAATCTACAGTATGGTATCGTTGTCGTTCTAAAAGCAGAAATGCATAATTTAATGTCACTATTCTACATTAAAATGTATAAAAGACAACAACAATAGGCACATTTGTACCAGCACTCTGATACAATTTCTAATAAATAGTACATAAGAAAATATGACAAGTAGGCCTATAAGAAAAATTGGGTCTACAAATCGTGTGTAGGGTTTAAAACTAAACAGGAAAGCCAATATTTACACAACAGCAGGTCAAAACGCAGTGATAGTTTACATGTATTTTCTTATTTACACCAAAAGCCTCTACGAATCTACAATAGTACAAGTCGCTACGCGCTAGCTAGCATGCTACGCTGCCTCCTCTATCAAGCGACAGTGGATCTCCTGGAAGCCCGGCCTCTGCTTGGCGTTCCTCCGCCAGCAGCTCAGCATCAGGTCTGTGTACACGTCGTCAGGGCAACACGCAGGCTTCGGCAGATACACCTGTAGTAAGTAGTTCAATACAAAATGCTTTATTAGTCCCTCGAGGAAGACAACATACAATATACAATCATACACGTTCAAGACAAACAGGCTTAAACAGGCTGAGCAGGCTAGGCCTATACATCATAATTGTGATGTATAATTGTGTTCAGACAATCTGTTACAACTGTTACTTATCCATGAACTGTTCTTATAGCTTCTGAAGGCATCACTTGAAAGGCCTTGGGAAGAACATGTACAGGATCATTGATAATAGCATGTGCCTTATTGAGCAGGTGTTATGTTGATATCAATCAATATATCACCTATATCAATATATATATATATATATATATATAGATCATGTGTTGATCAGAACCATGAAAAACAATTAAATTCCTTAATTCTGTGTCCCTTGTAGTCGAGCCAAATCCAAACAGAAAATGACTTGATAGTAAATAGCAAAGAACAATCTGAGATGCAAAGCTGGATAAAAGTGGGATGAATAAAAAACAGTCGAGCCCTCACCTGTTTGCCCTGGTGCCTGAAGAACTCCCCCGTGTTCTCGATGACCTGCTCGTCAGAGAACTGGCAGTAGGGCTGCTCCTGGCACAGGGTCAGGATCTCCCACAGAGTCACCGCAAACGCCCACACGTCACTGGCCATGGTGAACTTGCCCTGCGGGGGACAGACGGGCGGACCGCACATCAGATACCGCATCCTATGGCGTACTTCCTGCTTGGAATTGTGGGACTAGACAGACGGGTTAAATTGAATCTGTGAATGAATGCGTGTTGGTGCACACTTATAATTTCAACCTGATAATTACAAACGGTTTAATTGTATGGCTAATTTTAAGTAATAATAATGTATTGACTGGGAAATTGATGGGCCTAGTGTATTTAAACAATATATCAGAATCAATTATATGTAGTCCTGTATGGCTAACACATCCATCCATAATGAAACCATCCATCCCTCATATTAAAACCATCCATCCAACCATCCATCCCTCATATTAAAACCATCCATCCCGGGCACCCTGAGGACCCCACCAGCAGGATGCTCTCCCAGGACATCCAGCGGATGGGCAGCACGGCGCGGCCCTGGATCCGGTAGTAGTCCCCGCGGTACAGGTTGCGGCTCATGCCGAAGTCTGCTATCTTTATGGTGCAGCTCCTGCCCACCAGGCAGTTGCGCGTGGCCAGGTCTCGGTGCACGAAGTTCAGGGAGGACAGGTACTTCATACCCGAGGCGATCTGCACCGCCATGCTCATCAGCTTACTGTAGCTGGGGAGATAACGGAGGTTGATCCTACATGGCTTACTTCGATGGCATACATTCAAAATAGGTCATGTAAGGACATACAGTATATCGTGTATATGATACATATACATTGGATGAGATGACATTACATTAGGTTAGAGTAGGTTGTATAAGATTAGATTTGAATAGTTTAGATGCAGTTCAGATTCCGTTAGATTGTATGAGCTCAGATTATATTATACTATATTACATTATATTTGATGAGCTTGGATCACATTATTTACAACACATTGCTGACCAGGGGTAGACAATTCCCGGGTTCGGAAAGTTAAACCCTGTTGCCGTTGTTTTGTTTTTGTGCAGACTCACTGCATGGGTGACATACACACACACACATACACACAGACACACAGACACAGGACACTGTCCCTGGCCTACCTGACCACGTTCCCCACCTCCTCCTCCTCCTCCGTGGCGGGGCCTTCCCTCAGCCGCAGCTGGTGGAGGAACTGATTGAGGTCCCCGTTCTCCATGTACTCTGTGATCATACACAGGGGGTCCGTGTCCACACACACCGCCAGCAGACGCACGATGTTGGGGTCCCTCAGGCGGGACATGATGCGGATCTCCTTCAGGAAGTCATTCCTGAAACACGGTGACTTATTGATTGATGACTGGTTCATTGGTTTGTTCATTGGTGAATGAGTTGGTTGGTTAGCTAAGTGGTTAGCTAAGTGGTTAGCTAAGTGGCGAGGAGATGATGATGTCACACAAATGGTTTTTGTGTGTGAGCCACAGTCCTTTGGGATTGGTAACTCTAACAAAGGATAATTGAACAAAGTTTGCAAAGAGAGGAGAGGAGAGACAATAATATACTATATTATAACTATAACACCGTTAATCCAGTGTTTACACGTGAAAACACTTCATTATCACTACTGTGTGTTTTTGTAGGTCGCCTTGAAGAATCTCAATGTGCAGAATGACCATGTTATACTGCACGTCTGACAGTAAAACACTTTGAAACGAGCGGAAGGACCCAAAGGAATAACGCTCAGAGTTGCGAAACTACGTCAGCACCTTGCGTTCTTGTTTGCGTCCTCACGCAGTGTCTTCACGGCCACCAGCAGAGGAGACCCCCCGCTGCTCCTCTCAACGGACGTGTCCTCGTCCAGGAAGTCCTGCATCCCCTCCGCCTCGCAAAGGTGCACCTGTTTCAAAGTAAAAGCCTAAATAAAAACGTTTCTTAACATTCAGTAACATGGGTGAACCACTAGTGTAACTTGCAACGTCACAGTGACGCCAGTGAGCAGTGGATATTGCAAGGTGTTCCTGTTTACAATATGATTAGTAGATGTAGTATTCAGCGTCTTTCATTTTGTATTCGCATACAATATATATGATACCCCAACCTCTCCCTGCCCCTTGATTACATGCATCCACTATTCACTGCTTTGGACAACTAGTGAACATCTCAGATGAATCATTAGCTCAAGCTGGTACCTCTCCGAACTGTCCCTCTCCCAGCTTCTCCTGGAAGGAGAGCCGGTCTCGGGGGAACTCTCTCACGGTCACCTCCCTGCCGGCCAGGAGGCTGAAGGCAGCGCTGGAGGAGCAGGAGGATGCGCTGCCGGGGCCGTCCTGCAGGCTGATGATGTCGGCCTCTGCGTAGTGGGGGGCCCCGTCCGGACCCCCGACCTGCTGGAGAAGCAGCCTGGAGCTACGGCTAGCCACTGTGTGTGTGTGTGTGTGTGTGTGTGTGTGTGGGGGGGGGGGGGGGGGGGGGGGGTAATGTAAGGGGTGGACACACAGAAGTATATATGTAGATACACACATATATCGATACACACACCAACACGTAGATACAAACACACACACATACACATACATGTAGATACAAACACACATGCACACACACACACACACACACATTCACTCACACACACACACACACACACACACACACATATATATACACACACACAAACACACACACAGCCACACATACACACATTCACTCACACGCGCACACACGTGCAATTTGTGTCATTTTACTCACGGTCCCTCAAAAACAGACACACACACACGTACATACAAACACACACCCACACACACCAGCCCCATCCTCTAGTCGCCACGGTTACGCCCCACCCATCCTTTAGGACCCTTACAGAGGTTTTCGGCGGACTGGGCGAACTCAGGCAGCTTGCGGATGAGTCTGGAGGGCTCCTGGTAGTCTGCACTGAGCGGGAAGATCCTCTCGTAGGTGGAGCTGCCACTGGAGCCTCCCCCCTCCCCCTCCCTCTCCTCCTCCCCCTCCTCCGCCTCCTCCTCCCGGCTGGAGGAGGAGGAGGTGGTGGAGGAGGAGGAGGAGGAGGAGCGCAGGAAGGAGAAGGCCTGGGTCTGCACGGCCAGGCGCGCTGTCAGCTCATCATCTAGCATGCGGCGGGATGCCTGAACCAAACACAAAGTCGAGACGTCAGCGCACCGTTAAGGAGGTAGGGCGTGTGCCGTCTGGCCGAGACAACAAGAGGGTCGCTGGTTCGATACCCAGTTCCGCCCTGGTATAGGTTTCCTTGCTCAAGGGGTACTTGAAAAGGGAAGCTAACTCCTTGTTGCTGGCACTTTTCCTTGCATGGTGACATCATAGCTGCATAGCTGACATCATCACCAGCTGTGTATAAATGGGTGCTCTAGGACAGTGGTTCTCAACTGGTCCAGCCTCAGGACCCACAT
>OOFB01037882.1:6324-16324 GCA_900323305.1 Trachyrincus murrayi
AGGGGTGGAGCCAAAGAGTATGAATGAAAGAAGCCTGGCAGTGAAGACTTGCAGAAACACATTTGTAAAGAGGGATCGGAGAAGAAGAAGACAGGAATAAAGGATGGAGGCAGGGTTGGTAGTCTGTGGTGATGTCATTATTAACACACTCCATAGGGAGGGGGAGGGGACGCTGAATAGATTGGTTACCATGACTACTAGTAACCCTTAAAGGAAATGTGTACGTTCTGCCTTCCAGTTCTCTCAAGCGTTAGACTCAGACAGGGTTCTGGCCCGGTCCAGCCTTCACTCAAGTTGTTATCATCAGTGTTAGAACATAAAACCAAAGACTTACATCACAATACTAGCAATATTTGTGCAAAATAACGAACACTGGAGGATTTTGATTTTCTTCAAATATATGTTATATATATATATATATATATATATATATATATTCGGGACAGTGAGTTGAAAGCTGTACTGTCCCGACATTACTTTTTTACACGTTTCAAAACACAAACCGCATAAAACAAACAAAAAAGATTGGATATCTACTGTTTGCAGAAAGGACGCATTCAACATGAAAGTATTCACAGGACTAAAACACTCATTACAGGAATGTCTTTTGTTTTCAATCACTTAGTTTCCCTTTTCTCCAATGAAAGATTAGCAGCACAGGGCTTTAAGTTACATTAGCCCAAGGAGTTTGGCTTGCTTGGCCGTGGTCCCAGTAGACATTGTTCTCCATTCATCACAAGAAAAGAATGTAATAAATTCGAGGATATCGCGCTATTGTGTGTGGATGACTTGCCCGGAAATCTATAGCTCTCCAATGGGTTCACATGCCTCTTGTGTGTGTGTGTGTGTGTGTGTGTGTGTGTGTGTACGTGGGAGTCTGAGTCACACAGCAAACATGGAAGTGAGAGCTCAGTCATAGCCTTGTCGGGATGCCTCTCTGTTTAGCTCATGAGGAAGCAGTTAGCAGTAGCTGCTGCTTGACATGGTCCCCCACCACCACCACACCAGTAGCCGGCCGGCTGGCCAGCCAACCGAGCCGGCCCGGCGGTGACGTAAGGTCAGCCAGGGATAGGCTGGAGTGAGTCCATAAAACAACAGCATCAGGGCTGAATTATTACAAAGGGATTCTTACCAGAAGTGTAAGAAGTTAAGATGATGTGAAAGTTGTATGGAACAGTAGGCTGGTCCAGTGGTTAGGGTGCCGGTGGACTCCCAGGTAAATGGTTCATGGTCATCCTTGATGCCCAACCCCTCCCTGCTCGTCAATGATTGTCTCTTTGTATTGGTGTCATTTGCTTTGGACAAAAGCCTCTCCTAAATGACTAAACACTGACTAAACACAAATAGCCCTCATAGAGCAAGGGTGGGTAGGCAAGAAATGAGCAAAGACATTTCTGTGTTACATGAATGTCTATTACATATCTAAGAGTAGAGTTAATCACCAATTAGGGCTGGGCGATATGGAAAAATGTATTATCATGATAATTATGGGAGATTTTACACAATATCAATAAATATATAACCAATACAGTTTGAAACTACATCAGAGTTACTGTGGTGGAAGATACGGCCTCGCTCATTGGAAATGAATACAGTGTTATTATTAATATTGTCTTGTACCTACAAGCACACGCCAAAACAAAAGACAGAATAGGATGGAAGTGACAGGAATAGAATTCCAACAATCAAAGTGATCCACCATCGCCTACATATACTGAAGTAGGAATAAAGAATGGACACCAGTATGGCAAGGAGTATGCCACTATCTAGGCCTGCATAAGCCATGCATAGGGCCTACACCCATTATAATTGAGCATGGCTTTATGGCAGAAATTAGTAATAAGTTGACAGTTATATGTCACTGTGCATTAGTGTGGATGAGTAATGTTTATTAAAAAAAACAATTCACTCACCTTCTCTTATACTCATCTCTCTCCCGTTTCACTTTTGCCAGCACATTGTATATAGCTCTTAGTTCTGGGGTAATGGTGTCTATTTGCACCCCGACTCCGTCCGGATGTGTCCATGTCACCCCGGGTGCGTGAAGGGTCTCGAATCGTTCCCCCTGTCTCCTCACGTGTGTGAAACTCCAGATTTTACCGGGGAGTCGGGACTCTGCGGAGGAGTCCGTTTGGACGGCCTGGTCACGCGTGTAAAAGCTGTACCGTGGCCGCTCCAAGGCTTGCTGTAGCTGCGATTCCAACAATTTGTTTCGTCTCTCCAATTCGTGGACTTTCGCTAGGAAGCACCGGAAACGCAAATTCAGGGTTTTCAGCACGTGGATATTGGAGCCCAGGTCGTTTCGCAGCGCGCTGGTCACCGCGCCCGAGCCGGACGTCCTGCTGCCGGCCGGAGCCGCGGCGAGCATCGCGGCGGGCGACGCGTCGCCGTAATACGCCGGGTTCATGTTGGTAAACAAACGCTGACAAAGTCGTTGTCGCTGTCTGTGAATTAAAAAAATGTCTCTCTCCAAACGACGTGCCTAGCCCGGATCCCGTTATCCATGCATATCTTCCACAATCCACTCCTTATAACGCAGGTGCCGGGAATGACACTGACGGAACAAGTGAAGGTGAAGTAAGCGCCCCGCTCCCTTCTCGCCCGCCTCCAAGTAACATAGCCTCATGTATCCCGAATAGGTGTTGCCGTGAATGCAATGTTGACCGTGGTCCGTCCACTACATCGGCCGTATCATCTAATTTGGCAACCGATGTGACGCAGACCGCAATAAGAAACGGCAGTCTCCATCATAGCTGCATTTCGCTCTGCTTTGTCAGGTGCGCTGCTGATGCTGTGTGTCCCGGGGAGTCCAGTGAGCGAGCACCTATCTCTCCCCAGCACTGGTCGTGTGAGTCTAGTCAGTCTCCAGTAGCTTCATGTGAATGCACACTCTTCGACCGCCAAGACCTGCCTCTTCGTGGCGTGGCTGGATCATGTTGCAAAATGCCAAACTAGGCTCCATAACCAACCCACATCTTTGCTCGCTGGCTCGCTCGCTCTCAATCGCTATTCAAGCCTCTCTCTCTCTCTCTCTCTCTCTCTCTCTCTCTCTCTCTCTCTATCTCTCTCTCTCTCTCTCTCTCTCTCTCTCTCTCTCTCTCTCTCTCTCTCTCTCAAACGGAATTAGTTATAATAAGGTATTCACAGAGTATCTGTGGATACCTATTGTTATTATTATTGTCATCAAGAAAGGCTTAAAATGATAATAATAATAATAATATATAGTATATAATAATAATAATAATAATAATAATAATAACAACAGTTATAATACAAAAATACAACTGTTATTGCTGTCTAGATATAGGTGGATATGATGACAAATATGGATATCAATATTTTGAAGTAGGCCTACAGGGATTTCCTTTTACAGCTCTATTGTGTCGTATAGATTGGGTCAACAGTCTAAATATACTTCGTACATCTAAATAATTAATAACTAATAACTTAATTTGAATATATTATAGTGTAATATGTTTTACATAACCTGGTCATTTATTTGTGTGTAGGCTTTTTATTTTATTTTTTAATATATGGATATTAATATTATCGGTATGGCTACCCTGTTTTAAATGTTTAGGATGCACAGATGCAAATTCGAATCAGTCGGATGACTGATATAAACAAATGTTTCACTCATATAACGTTTGTTTATCTATCGTCTATAACGCAAAATCAATGCATTTGTGTTGGTCGTTTATTGGTCAGGCACCACATGGTCAGCTTCAACAGGACCAAACATCTGGGGTCCTTCGTTTATTGTTCAGGCACCACATGGTCAGCTTCAACAGGACCAAACATCTGGGGTCCTTCTTCCTTTCACGTGTGGTGAACTCTTCCTGACAACGTGAGCGTTAACCATGCCGAAGTCAAAGAGGGACAAGAAAGGTAATCGATCTGTCCTACATATGATGTTGTTACATGTTTTGATGATGTCGACGGTAGACCTTCACTAAACGGTGTAATATGTAACACTTGTTTAGCCTGAAATGGTATTTTAGACAGAAACCAACGGTACAGGCTAGCGCTAGCTTAGCCTGATTTGGGGAAAACACTCATTTGACTTAATTTGTCATTTGAAACATTGAGGAGTGGTGTGTTGTTATGTGTTATAACTTCAGTATTGCATTTGTAATTGTTTCATTTGACTAGTTTCGTTGACGAAAACGACCAAGAAGGGCTTGGAATCAAAACAGAACTTGATAGAGGAGGTAAGTCGTAAAGGCATACATTTGCGACAGTTGGCAGTACCTCTTAACTCGACTCATCACACGTCTAATGTATTCTCATTTATTCATTTCATAGGTGCGGAAATGTGTGGACATATACAAGAATTTGTTTATATTTTCTGTCGCCAATATGAGGAATAACAAACTAAAGGACATTAGGACAGCATGGAAACACAGCAGGTAGACACAACTTTCCACCTATTGTTGTGACAACTGAGAGATGTGCCATCACGTTCTGTTGACTCAGATGTCTCTCTCTTACAGGTTCTTCTTTGGCAAAAACAAAGTAATGATGGTTGCTTTGGGAAAAGGGCAAACAGACGAATACAAGGATAATTTGCACAAGGTAGGTGTCTCGTCAGCCCGTGTTCCAAGTGAACTACTTGCACAATGGCTTTATTCTCGTAATCTGTGCATTTTGCAATTCCATAGGTTAGCAAGCATCTGAAAGGAGAAGTGGGTGTATTGTTCTCAAATAAAACCAAGGATGAGGTACAAGAGTAAGTACAACTGCACTATAATCATAATTACCTACGTCCATGCAAGACCCGTTTGAGTTTATGCATATACATGCATTTCCTGACGTTATGGGCCTGGCACTCCACAGGTATTTCCGCCAGTTTAAGGACGTGGATTACGCACGGGCCGGCAACCCTGCCCAGATAGCGGTGACGCTGGACGAAGGACCTCTGGAACAGTTCCCCCACTCCATGGAGCCACAGCTGAGGCAGTTGGGACTCCCAACTGCCCTCAAGAAGGGTATGCTTTATTTGCTGTTGAATTACTAAACAATTCATTCAGAAATTGTATATAGTTTCGCTAATCTTGTATACACTGTCAATTAGGGTTGGGTGAGATGGGAAGTGTGAATTTTACACATCCATCGATGTCACAATATGCTTATGAATTCAAAATACCATTCTAAACAGTAACTGAGGGTCATTACATTGAAGTATATGGAAATGTAAACATATCAGACTAAAACAAGTTTTCCTTTCTGACGTTTTCAAACCTCATATTTTGATAATTATTTGATAATGACATCTCTCTATGACATATCGTTATTCATTTAGACTATAAAACTGGGTATCACGATAAGTCGATTTCTTCATTTCATGACTATAAAATAACATTCAAAGACTATATTGAATTATTGCCCAGCCCCATTGGTGCAATTTAGGTAGGGGGACATATCTCACCCACATTTTTACCAGTGTTACACTTCATTTTTATTCCAGAATAGATACATAAGATGATTGTTCTTGGTTTACCAAGCATCTGATTAAAACATTTTCATTAAGTAAAATAAGTCATGATACATGGGAAGTGTTTTTATTTATTTGGAATTCTCTCATCTTGAACCCTTTACTACTTTCTTTAGGAGTGGTGACGTTACTGAAAGATCACCATGTTTGTAAGGAGGGGGACATTTTGACCCCTGAGCAGGCTCGTATTCTGGTACGTTCTGAACCATTGTAGTTTAACTTGACTAAGACATTGAAATAGGGTATGGATACCTAACTGTTTTTCTCTGCCTTTCATAGAAACTGTTTGGCTTTGAGATGGCCGAATTCAAAGTGCAGATCAAGTGCATGTGGAATGCCGAAGCAGGGTTTGAAATCTTTGCAAACGAGGAAGAGTCTATCGAAGATGTTGCCTAGTGAAACACGTTTGACTCTACACGCCTGCTTTTAAACCATTTCTTCAGCAAAAAACAACTGGGTTTTGTTTAATGAACTCCAGCAACTCAGCCCATTTTGGAAAGACTGTTGAAGCCATGGAAGCTTCTGTATCTCTCCTGAAATCATCCCAACGCCATGGAATTTTTATTTGAACTGGACCGTTGCTTAGTGAGTTGTGGAGCTGTAATGGTCCTATGACTTATTGTGTCACGTTGATGCCCTTTCACATTAAATGTCAATGCTGGTCCATGTACTTCTTGGTCAGTTATATATTTCATAAGGGGAAATATAAAGTGAAACAGGTTAGTTTCATTGTAGTTTAAGAGACTGGCATGTGCAAGGTTCTTTGGCACCTGCTCAGTTAAGTCCTGTTTCTTCTGAAATTGATTAGCCAGGAAGTACATAGACCCGTCCCTGTTTTTTTTAAAGCTAGTCTGGATTATCTGTAAAGAAAAACTTTTAAAAGACTTAATACATTGTCCCAGTTTATTTTTAAATGAACGCAACCAAAAATTGTCCATACAAATCAAATCCAATTTTTATTTACAGTCAAGTGCCTAAGCTGTTAAATCAGAAGATGATTCTTTATCTGAGAAATCATGAACTGTGGTAAATGTTTTAACGGAAGTAGTTTGGGCACTCGTGGACCACGAGGTCCCAGGCTTGTTTAAAGGCCTCCACGACTCTCTCATCCAGAGGGCCTTCCTCTGACGCAGACAGGTTCTGCTGTAGCTGCTCCATGCTGGACATGCCAATGATGACTCCGTCGCCTAGGTCGCCCTGAATTAACAAAGAAAAAGCCAAAGGTCACCCTACAACCACACCCAATTAAATGTCATGCTGGCCAATTCTAGCCATTTTATTGGATCAATACTGCCAGCCTGAAACATGAGCCGTAATCTATCGGAAGCATACGGCTGGTGTTATTCTATAGTCTGGCGGCAGATGTTCCACATTAAATGACCAAAGGTAACGATCACACCAGCCATGAACCACAGTGACGGTAGCTACCTAGTGACTGAGGACAGGTTACCTTGAGCTGGGAGTGGTGGTACATCCAGCGTATAGCGGCGGACGTCATGGTGGGTTTCTCTGAGCCATACACTGTTTCCAGCGCCTTCAGAACCAAACCGATTGCCTGGAAATGGCTCTCCTTCCAGTATCTGAGGCAAAGATGGCATGACATTATCTAACTATCAACAAGCCAGACGTGAGTGAATTTTATAAGCGACGGTTCTCCAACCTGTTCCTATATGCTGCTGCCCAGTCATTGCCAAAGAATCGTCCTGAGGGTTGGGAACCATCTTTGTCTTCGTAGTGATACTTTCCAGTAAGGAGCCCCCCTGGTTGACAGGAGAGATCAAGCCAGTTACTTATTATTAAAGTCGCAGTAGGTATGTTGTAAAAGCCCCCCCAAAAAAACATACATTTCTCTGACATTGAGAAGTGTTGCATTCATGCAGCTGTGATTGACATGCAAGGTGGATTCCCCAAACCAGGGAAGATATGCCCTGATTGGTCAGAAATGAGCCAGGAATGGTCTGAAATCGAAATGGTCTCGTACAGAGGCCCGGCAGGTCTGGAGCAGGCTATAGTACACGGTACCTGCCAATGGGTTATAGTACACGGTACCTGCTAATGGGTTGTAGGCGTAGAATCTGAGGCCGTTGGACCGCAGACATGGTAGCAGCTCCGTCTCCACCTGTCTTGTTGTTGCATTGTACATTCCCTAATGACATGGACATGGTTCAGACTGCATCAACACAATCCTGTTTTCATTCCCCTATTTTGCTACTTGCGAGAATCTAATGAGCATGCCACCACCTAGTCACAAGATGTACTTAAAAACACTAACTGAAGTGTATGTCAAGGCGGCTTGACATTTCCTGGAGCATTATTACCTGATAGACAGTGGGAACAAGCCAGTTGTTGTGTCTGCAGATGCACACAATTTCAGCCACTTCCCACGATGCATAGTTTGAAAGGCCAAGCTCCTTGAATTTACCCTGAAAATAGTAACAAAACAAAAATAAATAAACTAAATCTTCTTCATCTGTTAATCTAAACCAGTCGTTCCCGGCCTCTGTGGGGGGGGCTGTAGGGAATGATTATGAAATAGGTCAATCACGTTAACATGATATTATTCGCATTTTTCACGATATTTCACTCCCAGAAGACTGTCAAAAAAGTACCACATGATACAGGTTCATCACATTCACATTTAGGGCGTTTAGACGCTTTTATCCAAAGCGACTTACAAGTACTTTACTATTTCAGGGACATTCCCCTGGAGCAACTCAGGGTTAAGTACCTTGCTCAGGGGTACAATGGTGGCAGACGCGGGGATCGAACCCATGACTCTCCGGTGCTCCGTCTGGAAGCACTGTTCCTTACCCACTAGACTACCACTACCACCAGATAGGCAATTGCATTTGTCTAAATTACTTGCAGATGGAATAATGAATCGAATCCTCATCGTCCCCAGTCTACCCAGCGTCCTTGATATCGAGATGCATAAGCATAACCTGGGTCACATATTGATCCCATCGTAAACATGGAAGACAGTCGAACACACGTCATGTTTGAAGTCCAGCCTTTAGCAAAACACTGACATATACACAGCTCTTTCACCCCAGATAAACAAAGTAACCCACCGGCTAAGATAAGGAGATACATGTGGAAATTCAAAAAATCAGTTTTGACTAACCTTACCAATCACATGCTCAATAAATTGAATCTTCCTTGTACTCTCACTGTCTCACGTTCATTTACAAATTCAGTTTGTTAGGTGAATTTCCACCACAAAGTGTGGTTAAAAATCACTTGACCCTAACCTGACAATAGATTCCCTTGGTTCATTATCAGCCAGACTGGAGTTTGACTGTTGGACGGAGCGGTTTGGTGTCCAGGTTGTAGTACCTCTTTGTGGAGTTTGTCGCAGGCCCTCAGTGTATCCTGGATGGGGGTCTGGTGGTCCGGGGCGTGGAGGTAGAAGAGGTCCACGCAGTCTGCGTTGAGTCTTTTCAGGGAGGTGTCCAGCTGGGAACGCACGCTCTCCGGCTTCAGCGTCTTCCCATCCCAGGGGTTTGCCTTGGTGGCTATGCTCACTAACACGAGAGATTCAAATTATAATTAATACACACGTATATAAGCATAGACATGTATCCACACCCAGTACAAAATATGATGGCGCTTTCTTTCACAATAGCAGTTAATATGTGACCAGTTAACCCTTGGCCAAAGTACAGAGCCCTTTCAACCCTATTATAGGTCACTTATAACCCACTTCAATCCAACATTCATGTTACACATGTGTAACATGAACTATCAAAGCTGTGTCCATATGCGTAGACACACTGCAGGGGGTGCAAAATAGTGAACTGGGGTCGTGCACTCAGCCAATGAAATCACCGGCTGATAATGCTAAAAACAACAACAACACAATCACTTAAATCAAATTGTTATTCGTCTACTATGGTTGATTTCTTGACTATGAGCAGAACCATCAAGCAAGCCATCCTAGCGAGCTTACCCACCTGTTTGAGCAAGATTCATCCCCCCAATGATGGTTTCTGCCTGGCCATCTGTGTACATGTAGGCTGTGTCCACTTCTCTATGGCCGTGCGAAATGAAACACTTCACCATTTCCAAACTCTTTTCTGCGTCCGCTCGCCCTCCAAAAGCCATTGTTCCGAGTAAGGAAATGGGTCGTTTCGTTTGAGAAGACATGTTTCGACGAGACACGAGTGTCGGCAAATGTACGAGTATGTTTTTAACAATGGTTCTTGTGCAGTATCTCTGTGCGTAATACAGCGGTGCCATTCGCGTTACGCACTGTGCCGTAACTGCGGTAATAAAGTAAAACACGTGTGGAAGCCAAAGGTCGCGCCGTGTGACTGGTCGATATTTAGGGACTGTGGTAAAACTACGTACTCTAAAGTAGACGCACACGGCTACTGATTCTGATATCAAAATGAAACTCGCCCGTACACTCCCGTGGACGTCCAAACGCCGGGTTCTCCCACCTCTGAGGAGAATTTGTCTTTATATATCTTTAACTCACGGGTCAATGTTTAACTCGACTGTTTC
>OOFB01037882.1:35455-45493 GCA_900323305.1 Trachyrincus murrayi
TTGGGGGGGTAGGAGTGGTGGGGGGGGGGGGGGGGTCGACTTGGTTAGGTCGCGGACTTAAGGGACTACACAACATAAACAAAAAAGTGTTTTCCGATCCTTGGCAACGGCATGTCTGGCCGGCTCTTGTTGTTCTTTCGGCTCCATTTAAGATATTGCCTGGGCTATAACGTGATATTTTATGTACTCTGGTGATTAAGCAGATCAAGGTGATTTGTCTAATGTCCGACACAAAAGGACGCCGGGCCCGGTAAAAACGTTGGGGAGATTAGACCAGCCTTTTGTGTCCTATCCACCATCTTGTGCCTTCCTGTCGGGTTCCGTATCTCCCAGATCTAAACGCCAGATCTAAAGCGCAGTGTTTAAAAGGTTACGGTTAAAAGGTGTCCGATAACCGGTGGTTAGGGCTACCGTGTTGTGTTCTGTTCTCCATCGCTTGTTTGAATCAGGAGAGCGACGGTGTAGCTGCCGCTGCTGTCTCGGTGTGATTAATTAGACGATCGTTGTCTCTCTCCTGCGCTGGGTCGTTTGGTGGATGGGACAATATAACGCTTGTTTTTGGAGCATGGAGGTGTACGTGTTTTGCTACATGTTCACCACGTTCTCCTCAGCACCACTTGTAAATCACTTGGGATAACAGCATCTGCTATGACTAGGCTACGTTTAAATACTGGTAGTTTTGTTAGGATGTAAAGGATTAACGATGAACCAAGTTTATTTTTAGGAGAATTTAGGAGTAGAACTAGAATATGTTAGTAATCCCACACTCATATAAAATCATGGGAGAAATAGATAAAAACACCTATTATCCATGCACAAAATACCAAATTAAATCGCCAGGTTTAATCTGCATGTTCTAGTCGAGGTGTTTAGATGAGCCCTGATCCATTTCACAGTTGAACTATATATATATATATATATATATCTATACTGGAGTATATAGAGTGGAGTGTGAATAGGTAATAGAGTAAGTGAGTATGACATGATATTAACAGGACCATTGTTGTAGTCCAGAAATGTGTATAATGGTAGGTAGGTAGAGTAGTATTATGAGTATTATACATATGGGTATTATAAATATGTAATATAATATGTGCACAAAAAAGAACAAATTCTAAATGACAGGCATTAACCATGAGTAAGAGGTTGAGTGCCTGGCTCCAGGGCACTGGCAGCTGTATAACAAACGTTCATTAAAGACAGTGAGATAATAGACCATAATACTCCAGGGTCGCTCCTCTCAACCAGACTTTCTTCACTTCTGCTAAGCCACAGGTTAGCGAAACAAGCTAACCACCCCTCCTCCTCGCTATCAAGCCCAGTGTCATGGCAACAATAAGAACTTTCCCCAACAGTAATTCCCCTCATCCTGTCGTGCCAGGGAAGCGTTAGAAACAGCAGCGCCAGCAAGTCCTCTCCGCCTCGCAGTGACACAGAGCAGCGGCTCCTCCAACGAGAGGTAAAATGCACAATGAGCACATTCACTCAAAAAACGCCACTATCGCTTTCAGGGAAGGGAGGGGAGACGGATCATCGTATTCAAATCCGTATTTAACCTTTCCGGGCCGCGGGATTATGCAGCAAAGTCTTCCTTCCTCGCCTGTATTCCGCGCCCCCTTCTTCCCCCCTGCTATAATAACGATCATTATCGTCATTGTGCGAGAGAGAGGATTATCATATCGCTGTATAACCCCCCCCTCCCCCCCCGACCCATTATGAAGTCATTTCACTATCCTGGTCCCGATGCCTGGAGCAGACCAGCGGTGTGTGTCTGACAGCCGGCTGGGGTGTACCTGGTGACCAGGTGAGACCAGTGCTTGTTTCAACTGGAAGGTCAGCCCCTACTATGACTTCTCTTGCCTGAACAGGACTTCAAACTGATATGGAAATGCTCTCTGAATTTGAAGCACTAGAAAGAAACTATACAGATGATTATTCCCATGATGCATTGCTCTCCACCTTGCCCTGACCTTAAGCACACCTTTACCCTTACCTAAACCTTACTCTTAACTTAATCCAATACCTAGACCCCAACCTAAACAATCTCTAATACATCATGGGAATAACCCCATGAGAGGTCTTTATGGTTTGACCCACAGCTTCTTGTCCAGAGAACCAGAACAGGAAGTGGATTAGTTGCTCAGGTCAACTGATCTTGCTCAGGTCTGCCAAATGGTGGCAACAATGCCAAATATTCATCCACCTCCTGCATACTTTACATTTCTATACTATAGACTTGGGGGTAACAGTACAAATGGTATCTCCAGCCAACACTTAGCCTCCCAGTGTAGCATGTTAACTAACGGGCGTTAACAACGTGCAGCGCTAGCCCTAGGGGTTAAGCAATATATGCTATACTTAGGACAATGAAGTGCGTTTACATACACGAGCGGTCTAATGAAAAGTCCACTAGCACCATGTGGTGGATAAGCACAGCACTACGTGGTCATGCTTACAGAAACGTCAACGCACACACATAAAGACAGCTCCTCTGTCCCCTCGCTCACCCACCTAATTATTTACTCTCCGTCGCACGCCATTATTTAGAAATTCAATGGCAAGGTCAGGTGTGTTCGCCCCACGTGTGTGCGCTGTGGTCGTATGTGGCGAGTCCAGAACATATGGACTCTTAATTAAATCATACCGTCTTACCGACAGCAAGGTCATTAAACTATTACACACGGCAGCGTTGCCGGCAGCCGGCGGTAGATTGAGGCAGCTGAGGTTAATTAAACACTCTGTGCTTCTCCTGTACGAGTTGCATTCTTCTCCGTCAAGACTGCCCGCTCCCCTGCCGCCAGAGAGAGGACGAGTCTTTCTTTCACACCATGCCAAATGTGTAGGCACACACGGTTAGTTTATTATTATTTCTATTTTGAACACTGTTTTATACAGCCAACAAAATGTTTCATTGCTTACAAAATATCTTTTTCTCTTACAATTCCAATAGAAAGAGGCGTGACCCGTCGGCGTGAACCCTGCTATGCGGGTAAAACTAAGGGAAAAAAGCAGGAGCTCTGTGTTAGCACTAGCTGAGGACACTTTTCTTTTGACGCTGCGGAGATAAATTGATATTCGAAGTCCCCCGAGATATGTCGCCAAATGTTTTCCTTCTATTTATCTGAACAAATATTAAAGGAGAAGTCACGTCCTTTGGCCCCACTGGATGTGGGGTTATTCTGCTTTACAAAACGGTGAGCCACTATACAACATTCGCCTAGTTGACCACATAATTAGCCTTTTAGAATTTTATGAAACCATTCACTTTGATTTGTCCTTGTGACGTTCCTGTGACATTGTAATAAATATTTCTCAAAGTTTGCACGAGAGCCGTGTAGACTGCCTTATTACTCTCCTTTTAGCTTTAGAGAATTGGGAAGGCTTGTCTGTCAAAATGGACAAGGTTGTAAGAAAATTGTAGTTTTAATTTAGTTTGAAAAGTAAAACGGGTTGAACTAATTTTGAATGCCTCCCCACATACCAACCGCTATGCAAACTGGAGTTCATATATAATTCACATATCTTTAAAGCATCATTAAAGTTTGGTAGAGGTATCTTCAATAGTTGCTCCGTAGATTCAAACTTGATAATCCAAAATAGTGTTTTTTTCTCTCCCCCATTTACTTACATTCATTGCACGGCGAAACAGGTCTCAAAGTCACACTTTTAGGACACAAACGAACGCGAACAAAGCTGATTCTGCCAATGTATAAAATAACAAAACCCAATTCAGCGTTTTTTGGAAATAAAAATGTGAACTTCATGTTGATTTTACTATTTGAATTAGGAAGATGATCCAGTAGTTAGCTTCCGAGACAGAATGACTGTGTTTTTTATATATATACGCCCCTTTGCTGGCACGAGTTGAGAGACAGTTTACATATTCAGTATATCTATGGCAAGGGGATGAAGAAAATAGTACCTTTACCAATCATTGTAAACAGACGCTGAATTGGGTTTTGTTATTTTATACATTCAGCTTTGTTTGCGTTCGTTTGTGTGCTAAAAGTGTGACTTTGTGACTTTGTGAGTTTCGCTGTGTAATGTAAGTCAATGGGGGGAAGAAAAAAACACTATTTTGGATTATTACGTTTGAATCTATGGAGCAACTATTAAGATATCTCGCCAATATTTGGAGTTAAATCATGGCAAGGTAACTACACAACCCAAACCTCTACCAAACTTTAATGATGCTTTTGAACAAAATCTTGAAACACACCTTTTTAGTTTAGTAATCTAGTGGTGTGTAATCTTTTTTGTTTAAATCTACCTCTCAAATTAATCTCTTTTTAATTGTCATTTGCAGTTTTGCATGAAAACCCACGTTCCCTTCCTAGGAACGTGTCGTTGACAATATCATCATGATATTAAATACACACAAGCTGTTAAAGGGCATCGAGCCGTAAGAACAACATTCATCGTCACGAGGGCTGTGTGGACGTTGTGCAGTAGATTAGAAACAAGATGGAGGCTGTGTTATGACTACAACCGGTACCCACGTTCGGATCAGACGGTACATCCATCCATCTGTAGACCGCAAAACACAGGTTTTCTACCACTTCAAGTGATACTTTTATCTCCATCACATCATCATATGTCGTGGAATTCCATAACTTCCCCCTCGAAGTTTTGACTGAGAGACAAAATAAGAGTTTACTAGAATCTGTAGCTTTACTGTTTGCTCAAAGTTTCATAATGTTATAGTTGTATGTGGAGTGTGTGTGGTTGGTGGCTGGTTTAAGCAGCCTCACTTGGCCAGAGTCAGGCTGATTAGACTCTGGGGCTGGGTGAGGCTGCATACCTGTGGTGTATTGGCCAATCAGGGCACACAGGATAAACCAGTCATCACCACACACTCAAGAGGAGCCCTGACATGCCAGCATTCACCACCTGCTCTGCCTGCAAAAAATTCTCAACCCTGCAATAAACCGGTTTCTACATAACATCTACCTGTGTCCTGGTGGTCGGAGGAGCCCAGAAAAGCCACTTTAGTGTCCTGTAGCAAGGGCCACACGTAACATTGTAGTATGTAAACAGTATATGGAGACAATATACTTGACAATGTTTTTTCCCAATTTGCAATCATTACACACTCTCTCTCTCTCTCTCTCTCTCTCTCTCTCTCTTCTCTCTCTCTCTCTCTCTCTCTTCTCTCTCTCTCTCTCTCTCTCTCTCTCTCATACATACACACAAACACCCAGAGTTTAACAGAACTGATAGTGTTATGTATGATGTAAATGAAATTCCAGATTATATCATGTATATGTATTCTGCCCCATGCAAGGTCAGAACACCATCACTGTCTTCTATTCTTCCATCCTTTGTAATTCATGTGTGTAGTTCTTTTCTGTCTCTTCAGATTGTGATTGATATTAGCATTAGCAGCTGGACAGGAAGTAGTCAACTCTGGTTCTTAAAAACTTAAGGGAAATAGATGCTTAAACTTCACTTTAGCAACTTCAAATTCAAAGTGCATTACTCGTACAGTAAAGGTACATATAGAGTATATGCATATATACATTCAGTAAAAGTCCATATAGATGCACACAGTAAAGATACACACCTGTACAGTAACAGTACTAATACACCCACACCAATAACCACACACGCCATTTCTATTTCCTCCTTAAAGTCAGTTGTCATCTAAAGACTAAACCAGTAAGTATGCTATGTGCTGTCCACCCAGATGTATGATGGATAGATCAGTGTGGTGTGAAGGTGGCATGGCTTGGCATCGGGGTCCCTCCTACATAGTGCTCCAGTGTTATGCAGAAGTCTTACACAGACTCAATGCCAGTGGCGACTCCTGAGCTGGCCACTTGATGGTGCGAGAGAGCGGATTTATGCAAGCACCCACAGGGTGCTTGCCGGAAAGATGTTGTCACTCTTACTCAAATATGACCGTAATTTAGAGAAAACAGAAATTGCGTTCTTTTGGAGCTCCGTCTGGGCAGCGGTTGATGATGGCCGCGTCCGAGAGGATTAAACTTCTCGGACACTTACACTTACACCTTAGGTTTTCTACACAACTACACAACATTTGGATTGCGGACCATTTTCAACAGAAACAACCGGGTATTCAATGGAAATATAAGAGGAAACACCACAACAATATGTGGTGGTGGTTTTCTGTTGCCTATTCATATTGGCGAATACATGTTTTGCAATTTGAATAATGAATACTGGACATAGTAAGCTTTTAAAACACATTTTTAGTGACAATTGCAAGTGACCAATCATTTTTGAAAGATTTTTCCAGAGACCCCCCAAAATTGTATTGTTGAGGCTTTCAGGAGTTCTCAAGTATTTCACCCTGGTCCCAGCCCGCATTTCCCTCCTGTTCCACCAAGCTTCCGTTAAGCTCCTGATTCTACATGTTTCACACCCCACAATCGCACCTACACTGACCCACCTGCACCACACACTTTCCACAATCAGCTTACCAGTTGGTACAGTCCAATGGGTGGGCTGATCTACCCATCATACTTCTGGATGGACACTGCCACTTGTGATGTCACTATAGGGTATATTTTTAAATGGTTTGAAACGGAATCAGCATCACACTTGGTGGTAAAATAGGGGCCCTTTAAGACATATACAGTGTATATATATATATACAGTATATATATATATATATATGTACATAAATATATATATATAAATCTATCAATGTATCAATTTGCCTTTCAATCAGGTGAGTTTGTTATCAGGTAACCTGTGCAGGCAGATGCAGGTATCGGTGTGTAGCATTAATCTGTGTGTAGTATTAACAGATCAAAGCTTGTACCTTTTGTAATTAAGACGAGAGCTGATGGAGTCACATTACAAGATGCCATGCATTGTTCAACACACAATGGAGACCGCCTAGCAAAGCTTTTTATTCAGCAGATAAAGTTGGCCTAGCCTAATCTTCTGTGTTCTGTATGTATGTGTGATCCCTAGATGGCTTCATCTACTGGATGTGCCAGGTCTGAAAGAAACTGCACAACTCAAGAATATAATCCTAATATATATACGGTATATTTATATACACACATCTCCTTTTCTTTAGATTTCTTCGTGGAGCACATGGATTTTTGGAGCTGCTCCAATTTTCATTGTAAGCATTGACTGTTCTCCTAAAACAAAAGATCACTCTGGATAAAAGCAGCGAAATGACTAGATGTAAATATAGTCAGAAAACAATCACTGTTCACACAGTGGCCAGAGTAGAGTGATTATTGTATTAGAATATAAGCGGCATGAAAAACAAAATCACACAAAGATTGAAGTTTCATATTTAACAAATTTGGACCCATAAGGCGCATAAAAGGTGTTTAGTGGTGTGAGTTCTGAATAGCTTTTAATCGTTTCTTCCAGCTCTCCATTGCCTCTTAAGCTTCACCACGTGTGCACATACCACTCAACACCATCGCCTCTTCAGGTGCTGCAGGACTCTGCCCGCTCTAAAGTATGGCAAGGCTGAATGGACAAAAGGCTTCATTGACGGCTAAATAATAAAAAGGAGATAAAGCGCGGCTGCATCTCGCTCTCGGTTATAGAGACTCGCCGGCTCGTGGGCCAAGTAGTATTACTTCCCCCGTTTTCAAGGGTGAAATTGGACTCTTTTACATAAAAGGGCCAGAACAGTGTTGGGAACAGGAACTACCGGACCTGTCAGAGTCCAAAATTGATGGTCAGAATAGCAGAGCGCTCTGAGCATTCTCTGTAGACTAGGAGGTCAGTGCTGGTAATGGATCGAACCACCAAATATCTACACACCGTTTCTCTAAAATGGGCCCCAAGGCCATAGGCCCCAAGACCTTGGGGCCCTGGGTGATCCAGCACAGGGACCAGGTACCTTCCCAGCCATTCAACCCCATTGTCCAGCCAGTCTCTAACACTAACATTTAGTCATTTAGCAGACGCTTTTACCCCAAGTCACTTACAGTGAATACGGACTCATGTCATTAAGGAGCAGATAGGGATTAAGGGCTGTGGAAATTGGGGATCAAACCCAGTACCTTTCGACTGGATGTTAAATACCTTAAAGTAATAATACAGCCTAAAACACTTTGACATCGTTATAAAACGTCTATTGTTGATGTACAAAACTCAAAGTCTCAAACCGAAAAAAAGAAACCTTTCACAGAGTTATAGCCAATACTTTGGTGAACATTTCGGTATGCAGCTATCGCTGAGGCTAGCAAGTTTATGCTCAAATAAAAAAATGGATATCCAATGAATCTCTGTCTGGGGCCGCATGTCGAAACCTAGATGCATCGGCCATATCTGAGCTCCCCGCTGCCAGAACAGACCAAATTGTCCGGATTAACAGTGACTACCAGGCATTTTCTTCTTCAAACGAGGCCACGCCTCGGCAGCTGTACAGAGATCATGGCCACGCCCCAAGCCCGCAAAGCCAAAGTGCATTCTGGATTCACGAGGCTGCTGGCCCAGCAAAAATGTATGTCCTCATACTCTTCTATTAAACCCCATTGTAACTACTGTAGCAATGTCTCCGTGTGACGTAGTAGCATCTACAGAAATCGTGTTTAGCCGCGGCTAAATGAAATACTGCACAAAAATCACCAATGTGTTTTAGGCTGTATTATTCCTTTAACCATTAGACTATCCTGCTCCCCCAGCCTCTAGTGGAGAAGACAACCACTCGAAAGATTCTGGTATGATATGTATGATATGTAAAATATGTAAGGCATGAACAGGGCTAGCTACTATTTTACCACACATTTTACCACCAGGTGTGATGGTCTACCCCTACAATGACATCACAAGGGAGTGTCCAGACAGATGTAATAGTAAATGCATGTAAATAGATCAATCAACCTACCAGTCTACCCAGTGGACTGTACCAACTGGTAGGCCTGATCTATACATCATACAACTAGGTGGACACTCCCCACTGGTGATGTTATTACAGGGTAGATTTTGACATGGCTTGTCAACATCACACCTGGTGGTAAAATAGGGGCCCTTTAACTCTCCAGGACTAGGAATGGGTTTTAATGTAAATAACACACAGGTTAGCCCATATACTGTACTGTACAGTCTACCTTAATCCTTCATTCTGGGAATGCGGTTTAATGTAAATACCTTGCGGCCTGCAGAAGCAAAAAAGGGAACAACAGATGATGATACTCTGGTTGTGTTCTGTGATAAAGAGCACAGAGTAAGGCCTCCATTCATGGAGAAAGTTAATCAACTCCCAGCGTACTACTCCGTACCGCAATTACACACAACAAAACCCATGATCCATCACCTGCAAGGCCATGGTACTGCCTGTTAAGATGCTCACAGCAGCAAAAAGAATTGCCTTCATTGCTGCTCTGCCATTACCTATGCAGATCTTTATCGGCTGGACCGGTGACTCTATTGTGACCATTTTGCTGCCCTACAATAGCTTTGTGTGCACCCATGCTCGCCAGGGATTGGCTGAAATTATATTCCTTCATGCTTGGCTAGGTTGCAGCTTAGAAACAAGCTGCTTAGCGGAGCCAGCGGAAGATGGCTGATAGGAGAGCTAGCTTCACATCCAGTTGACCTTTCTCCTCCTTTTTTCTCCTCCTCCTTCTCTTCCTCCGCTACACAGCTCAGCGACGGGAGCAAGGGAATGGTGTGTGGAGGAGTAGAAGATGCCTGGTCAGGTTAAACCAACGGCCTGATGGAGCAGATTGAGAGATCTTCTAGATACTCCGACAACCACCACGGTCTGGTTTACATCTGGGCCAAGCGGCGGAGCCTGGATGGGTTACAGTAGTTCTCGTTTTCTCTTTCTCTCACTCTCTCACTCTCTCTCTCTCTCTCTCTCTCTCTCTCTCTCTCTCTCTCTCTCTCACTCGCTCTCTCTCTCTCTCTCTCTCTCACTCTGTCTCTCTCTCTCTCTCCTTCCCCATAGGTTTCTCTCTCTCTCTCTCTCTCTCTATCTATCTCTCCCTCTCTCGCTCTCTCTCTCTCTCTCTCTCTCTCTAGGTCTCTCTCTCTATATATGTGTGTGTGTGTGTGTGTTTGTGTGTGTGTGTGTGTGTTCTTGTTTATTAC
>OOFB01037882.1:49152-78126 GCA_900323305.1 Trachyrincus murrayi
CATCCCCCCCCCCCCCCCAACATTTGCGTGAGAAAGGAGAATTTTTCTTAGAAAATATAGAATTGTATAATAACGCAATACAATAAAGAATATTTTTGCTATAATACTAACAAATCGGAGTGCTATTAATATTGCAAAGATGCACATCATTGCCAATATTCAAAAACAGGAATTAAACTGACTGACTGAATAATAGTTTTTTATTAGTTGTTGTTTTTTGTATTTAAAAAAAGGCCTACCCTCCCACTAACTATAGGATTAGCTCCTACAAAAATATTTTTACTCATATCTTTACTGCAATATTACTATGATGGGCCTGTCATGCCTATATAGAATATTTATATCCTATAGGCTATATTAAAAAATATTAAAATGTAAAAATATAAATATGAAATACACAAGTCATGTGCTTAAAATTGTCAATATTATTCAATTCATTGTTGAATTTGGTCCATTTTAAGGGATTTGGATTTGTATCTCAAACAGATACTTCTCCAAGCATCACTGGTAACATTCGGATATGCATACATGCCATGTATAGGCCTAACATACATAAATATTCATAACTTGAGTCTGACTTTGTAAAAACTGCATGCTTGAGTTTGAATAGCAGAATAAACATTCTACCCCCTCCCAAAAAATATGTGTTCACTTCTAAACTGTAAAAAATGGACACATCTGCAGAAAATCCCATTTAATGGTGTCTCTCAATGGGCCCCTGTATCTTCAACGCTTTCAGGAGCGGTGGAAATTGGAACAGGCCACACGTCTATGAGATTTTTTTACATAGAAGAAATCCCCACAACCAACAAGTGAAGCGCATTACAGGGGAAGATTTAAAACTCCGCCGTTGTCAGGTGTATCACGTGACGACTCTTTGTCCGAGCGAGAGCTAACTTTTGGCGATGTCACGTGACTGGTTGTCGCGGCGAGGCGGGAACGAAGCCATAATGGACTCCGCCGGTCCTGATAGGAAGGACTGAATCTCGTCCTCTGATCCCCGACACTTTATCGCACAAAAGGATTAGATGGGCCGGTGTAAGTGCCTTCTTCGAGTTATTACCTTCTTATGTGCGAGTTGAGTAGAACAGCGAACCCAAAGACATTGATTGCAAGGGAACAGTTGAAATATGATTTGTGGGTTTTTTTTCAACAGCTATTAATATGTACGCCTTAAATAGAGGCACACCGCTAAGCAGCTTAAGATATTATAAAAAAGAATGTTCCCTCAGGGGCATAATATGGCAGCGGTGACAGTTGGGAGAGAGATTCGTATTTACCAGATTGGCTGTACTTACGTCAAGCATTCTCCCGGCTTGTGGGAGGGAAGACGGAGGTACAACTGGGCCTCGATAAGCACTTAGTGTGAATAAAAGACAAGCATGAAAGTGAGGTTTAGCCTCTCTAAAATAAATAAAATAAGAGCCCCCCCCCCCCACACACACACACACACACACCAAATGTAAAGGCAGATAGGGCAGGTGCGTTTGGTTACGGAGGTGATCAGCCGTCGGTGGCGCTGTGTTCGCACAGAAATGAGACACGACGGAGACATTGTCCACGCTTGTCCGGGTGGGGAACCCGTCAGTAAAACCTGAGCTTAGCACGCAGCCGCTCCCAGCTAAAGATTAGGACCCTGGAAAATGTACCTCTTTACTTCCCCCACCCCCCTCAATGAATGCTTGATTCAGAAACTGGGTAGTATTCTTTTTAAAAATCCTTTCCCCTTGACTCACTTCATCCTTTCTGTCGGGTTGTGTTTTATTAATGTTAAACGTTGGTGTTAAACCACCAACAGAGAAGATTGGATGGATTTATCTGCCCTGTGTGACCACCACCACCGAAGTAACATTTACAGATAGTACTGAGGCATGCTAATTCTGCTACATGTAGCCTAGCATATCATTAGCCTCTACTCTGAGTACTCTTAAGTGCAAGAGGAAAGGTAAGAGAATATTTAGTAACACAACATTGAGTCCAAAATCAAGCACAGCCAAATAAAACCATGGGAATAACATAAAAGACTCAAACTAAAAGACTCCCTGCTCCAACTAGGAAGGGCTCGCTGGTGGCAGGAAGTTAACCCGTCATCTGATCATCTGCTTCCTGTCGCCAGGTACACTTGATCAAAGCACTTCCTCCCACCATCAGAACATTACATCCCACAGTGACAGAAGGTTATGTAGATGTATTTGTACCATGGTACATTATGAATACAACACAAGGTATTCCCGGAAAACTGGAATCACTTTTTAATACAAGAGTTGTCAAAGCGCTCCGAGACTGACGAACTGTTGAGTGGCTATACAAATACCTTTCACCTGCCTTGATAAGAAGAAAGTACTCATATTGAATATTTTCAAATACTTCATCTTTAAATACATTAATGAATGTTTTTCTAATTCCTACAGGTTTGTGTTCGACAAATGAATGGCCACACAAAAAAAACGAAGTAATGTAACAGTCTAATGTAGAATAAATAAAAACAGCCTTCCTTGTTGAGCGGGCGCATAATATGATGAAGGATGACATGAGCTAACAGGCTTTGAAAGAAAGGGCTATTTCTATTTCATGTCGCCGGTATTTTCATTCTAAAGATTCCAACCAAAGGTGTTCAGAGAGGATGGGGATTCAGTCTGTGTATTGACGTAAAAAAAAAAACAGGGTTTCTTTGATGGAAGGTTCAGATAAAGGAGTACTGAAACCAAACAGAGGAACAGCAAAACAAAGGATTTCCACATTCAAACACTACAGTAGACCCTGAAGTACTACAGTACTTTCTGGGGTATTTCCTATGGTTATACTTGGACATTAAAACACAGTGTTACATTAAAACAGGGATTAATGGATGACTCCAGTAGCTCCATTGAGCTGTTCAGGGTTCGTCGCTCTGAATATCAAGGAGCTTAATCTTCGACCCGATGGCCATCGTGAAGATACTTTATTACATGTCATACATAGATGCCAGCATACGCAACGGCACATTCAGGAACACAGCTCAACGGAGCATTACCGACGGCGCCAATGGTGACAATTTGTGCCGTGACCCAGAATATCCGGTTAACCAACCGCACAATCGCATGTTTGGCACAAAGATTTCGCCGGGGTCAATTTTCCCGTCTTTTACAGAAAATGACAAAAAAAAATATGATAATATTCCGGAGGTGATAATAGAGCAAGTACCTGTCACCGCACCACAACAATGACCCCAGCCGACCCTAATATTTATCAACTCAATTATCCTTCCATCTCGTGGCTCGCCACATCCTCCGCCTCTCCGCCCACAGATGAAAGCCGGAGGAGAGTAGTCTCCAAAATGAGGGAAGAAGAGGAGAGTAAGAGTTTTGGTTTAAAAGAGGAATGAGCCAAGATGAGCACATTTACCCAAAATGGAGGACTAATGATGAAAGATTAAAGCCCTCCCAGGCCTCTAAATGGCTGCAACCAGTCCTGAAGCCAACAATGGAGCCAGAGAGTTCCTAGACAGCCATTATGGCTCCACAAATGAGCCAGGGAACAATGAGAGAGGCTCTTCGCAACAGAGGACGGGAAACTAAAAACCACCCCTCCCTGACACCTCTCTCTCTTTTACTTCCTTTGACAGGTTTTTGTGCTCTGGACAGTCAAACAAGAGAGTGTGAGCACGTGGGAACACAATTGAACACAAAGTGTTAAGAGGATTAAATTGGACTATTTTTCAATCATTTCTGCCGTGAATATGTTCGTCGTTTGCAAGCATCATAGACGTAAGGTGTTTTTCGCCGTTTTAAAGTCGAAGCTATTGTGAAATATTTCAAATATTAAATAAAACATAGTATTAGAAAAATAGCCTAAGTATATAATAGCGACTCAGACACATATGTAGGCTGTGTTTATTCCATTGGATTTTAATTTGATTGATGATCATTCGTACCGACTTGATCTCTCAAACTTACCACCAACACGATGCAGTGGATCCAGGGATTCAGTTGAACCCAAGAGTTCCATGTGGGCGATAGAATGCTCGATGGGTTCCATAAATGTAGCAGAACCTTTTCTGAGCATCCTGCCAACACTCTGCTCTGAGCTGGGAGGGAGACAGAGATGGAGAGCCGGCTGCCAATACGGTCACAAGTTATTGGGCACCTAAGCATGTGGGAAATCCTGCGGTGAAATATTTTTCTCTGTAAACCTCAGCCTGTGAATAACACAAGCTGAGCAATTTAAGCAACAAGGTCATAGAAAAGTAAAGAAAGGGAGAAAATGAAAAAAAAACGAGGGCATGCTGGAGAAATGGGCTTGTGAGGGAGTGAAATAGACGAGGAGATGAAGAAGAGATGAAAACTCCAGGCAGCTGTACAGGAAGTCATGAATATCCCTCGGTGTCTAGCGATTTCCACCAACTGTCACTCTGAATGAAGTGAGATAAAAATTATATTTCACCCAGATAGAAAAAAACCAACCAATACAAAAGCAGGAAGGACATATGTCTGTCTGGAGCTGCCCTTAATCCAAGACAAGGTTTGGCATCTCCTGTCATCAACTGTCAAACCAACCGAAAAACAGCATACTCACTGAGAATATACCAGAACAACAGAAATACTACCAAGGAATTCATATATAGAGCATCACCATTGAAGTATGGATCAAGTTACAAGAGGGTATTTTTGACCGTTTTATTGTGAAATCAATACAATATTTCCTTCATGCTTCAATAAAAAAAACATTGCAATCCAGCTGCTTTAAGAGCGGATCATTCAAAGTGTTTTTCAAAAGACTTGTTCTCTGCAAAGTCATTTTGCTTCTTCAAAACAAAAGCCCTTATCTTAAAAGGTTGCCCATAACTTCTGATATCGCCTTTTGTTTTAGACATGCATTCTCTCATGTGTGGGGTTTTGAAAGCGTGAAACCAATGCGGTTATTGATCCGGCCTATGCGCTTCAGTCATCTCCCAGCGTTTCATATGAATCACCAAACGATTTGTAATGAAACCTATCTATTAAAACACAAGACAAAGCCACCCCCCACACACAGCTACATTTTATTAATACAGTTTATTTTTCAAAGTGCGTTATGGCGTTAGTATTGTGACACAGGAAATAGCCCGTCCTTCACGGATAATAGCGCCACACTTCTCTTTCTACAGTCCTAAAGCTTCGCCTTGAATAAACCATCCACATCTATTGAATTCTTTTCAACACACAACACAAGTCGCCCATTCAGGGCCCACAGAAAGGATCCTGAATTACTTGAAGCTGGAGAGTTACCTCGCATAGACACGAATTAAGGACCAGTTGCCAATATTGTGGATCAACTATGCCGAGAATAAAAGCAGCATTCTTGTGTTACCTGGCCGGGGAATACAGCCACAAAGGACCTTAAACAAGGGCCGCCGCCCAATTCATGAATTGATTCTTACTTGATGGACCTTGGACTTTTTCTAACAGACAATTTGCAGGAGGGAACATGCACAAAGCAGTGAATGGCTGAATATTCATTGTGTCGGATTGCATTGTCGCATTGTCAGGGTAGAATGACGTTACTGTTGGCTGTACCTCAATGGCTGACCTCAATCTCCTTCTTCATAACTGTTATTCTCAAAAAGATAATAAAAAAAGCTTGCTTTGACCGTTGTTGTCTTTTGTCGTTTGTGAGGCAAAGAACTTTGGAACTTTTCATATTTGTTTACCTATCCCCTTCACTTCCCATCTCCATTTGTCCTCAGGTGGAGTTTAAACTGAATAACACCAAATAGCTTAACAGAGATGATTCCATTAGTCTATTCACAACACCCCATTGAACAGGAAATAAAACTATTTTTTTTTAAATGCCACTCTTTTCAGCTGCATAAATTGACCGCAAAGCTTTGAGTCACAAAAAGAAAACTGTTTGGCATGTTGAATGCGCTCATCGTTTGCAAATTGCACCATAAACTGAGTCACAGATATTAAGTATTGAGGAATGAATAGAGCGTATAGAGTATTGTGTGTGAATATTGCAATGTCTGTGCTCTTGTGTTTCTTTGTGACTGTACTGTACACGCTGCCTGTCCCTGCTGTTCGACAGTAACCATACCCTAACTACGCTCTCAAACCCCTGCTCCACACACTGTCCCCTTGAAGGAGAACCAAACACCCTGCCCCGGCCTTTAAAAAGGCTTTCAGGCTTTTTTCCTTCTGGGGCTGCAGGGCTGCCGGCTCCCCTGTAAACGCCCCTTCAATTCAGTTTCAATAAGCGTGTAGGCATCAACGCTTCATCAGCAGGTGACCGGGTAACCATATCAGCCAATTAGAGGTTAGGCATGCAATAGCATGCGTTTAACCTAGAGAGGGAGTCATCTAATGCAAACCAATCCACAAGTAATGTTGGGGGTTGGTTCTCCTTTAATGACATCCTCTACATCCCTGCTCCAGTCGCAGGGACAGACTGGGAAACAAATTCAGGCCAGGAGTTTTAGCTGCACCAGTCCACAATATTGCGCCGAAACCACCTTATAGACAACAGATAACTTATTAACCATACAGGCCTATATTTATTAGGACCAGCCGCCACCACCTAACTGACACCCACTCGGTACCCACACTGTCCTCTTAACAACACCCCATTCACCCCTGCCCAGGTCCCCACACCACTCCCGTCACCTGACTGACACCCTCTCCGGTTCCCAGCCCCTCGAACACAAGGAGATAAGACTCTTATCGGGCCCCGGAGAGGGGAAGGTTTGGCCCTAACCCAAGGAGAACCAGCGGAGCAGCAAACCCACTGTCTAGACACTTAAAGGTGAACTGAAAGCACCAACGCTCCGTGTGACAGGAGGCACTAAAGGACCGTCGTGGCAGAGAGGAGTCGTGTGGCTCCACCGCCACCAAGCTACCGTTCAGACGACGATGTCATTGTGTGAGACCGCCACTCCAAATCCTTCCCATTACCACAGGGTAGAGCGGGAACACCTTAGGTGGTAGAGAAGAGGGGTAGGAGGACTGATATGGTACCCTAGCAAAGAGTTGCTCCTGGTCATTCAGTTTCCATGCAAAGGGAAACCCAGGGTAACCAGGTTGAGGGATTAGCATACTCGCATTGTTTACATGGCCACAGGCAACCAGGTTTATGTTTATATTTAGTCATGTAGCAGCCAACTTTATCCAAAGCGACTTACAAGTACAAGAGGGTTTACCTCCTGGGTGGGGGGGGCACCTGGCTTCGGTGCTTATGTGGAAGTTTGCAAACCGGGTTACAGTGGTAACTGGGTTACAACTGGGTTTCCCATCTGCATGTAAACACTGATTACTGGTTCTCAGCTGGTACCGTCAAGGTTTTCTTTTAAGATCACATGTTGTATGATGTGATGAGGGGAGGGAGGGGCATGGCCACAGCTTCAAGCACCAACAATGCATAAACACAGTTTGAAGTGCATTCAAATAGTAGCACACTAGGTCTGTAGTGGCTGCATTCCATATCGTTTTAACCTTTATTTTATTTTGACATGGAGACAAAACAAATGAATGCAAGGAGCATTCTTGTCTGATAGTTTGGAGTGGTGAGATTAAAGCGTTTAAAAACAACAGAGGTGAGATTAGAGTCGACAGGTCGAAACCTGTTTGGAGGTTTTTCACCTCTGGTGTACGACACATGCTTTGTACTGCACTCTACACCTCAACTCTTTCTTACCTCTACACCTTTGACATTCACCCATAACGACATCTACTGTAACATTAAGATCATTTTACCACTCTTTAAGACTAATACTGTACTGGAAAAAATATATATTTTTTCATTAAGTGTATATTTATGCGGAATGTCAATACATGTATGCTCTTCATTTCTGGTAATGGTATTAATATAACCATGTTTATCTCTCTCACACACAAAGAATAGATAAATAAAATAATTCTAAAATGGAGGGAATCATCTGAGCTGGTGTTAACAAGATCCGTAGGTAATTGATGGTTGGGCAAGATCAAATATAAGATTTTACCAATTTCTGGAAATTATTCAATTATAGTAATCATGTTCATATATATTAGACCTATATCTTAACTTGTCTATGAAAGGGTTTCGCTTTGTCATCTAGATCTAATGTTATTCAACTTTCGACTATAAAACAGTGTACAGCACAGACTAGTGATTCGTATATCACGTTTTAATTTTCTAAAATACTATATATATATATATACACACTATAACATTAAAGTATGTCTAAATAGTGCCATTGATCAGAGTATTACTCGGATCTATGGAACCAGTCTGAGCTAAAAACCACAAATGCACTGGATGAAGTTAGATTTCATAAAGAGAATCTCAGTCAAGTCCACTAACGCCATCTAGTGGCGGGGAAATTGACTATAGTCTGATTCTTGGCCTTTATACAAGCCTGTTGTGTGCAATGTGTCGTGTGTTACTGGTTAAATGTACAATTCTACTGCAAACTGATTCATCCATGAAGTAGGAAAAGTTTATTAAGATATTAGTACATAGGACAATTTCACTATCAAATGCATTCGGAAATAAGTCAAACGTTTTCATCCATTATAAAAAAAAATGCAAGGTAGGGGCCTAATGGAATGATCCAGTCAACTTGGGTCATAATAAAAGTACTACTCGGGTAAGTATTGAAACTGTCCAAGACAGTTGGGAATAAGTGATGTGTTTTGATTAAAGTCATGACATCAGTTAAAATTCAATTTAGATGACAAGCTGAACAAATTAATTTTTTTGCATAAGTGAGACCATTTCCGAATTCATACGGACTCGAGAAGGCGAGAATATAAAATAAAAATACAAGATACAAGTAGTTGACATAAAAAGCAGCGACTAAGAGCCCAGAGACATATCCACAAAAATGTGCTCGTCAATTGAAGAAATAAAAAATAAAATTAAAATAATACGTTTTCCCCCCCTCCCGGGCAGATAGTGTCATACCTGAGGCCACCTGGAGTCCTCTCCAAACACTTCCGTCAAGACAATTTCCCCCAAATCACCCCTCTATCTTAATCTGACAGCCAGGCCCGATTAGAGGCTGGGGAAATTGCTTTTCTCCCCAACAGCAGTGGTTGGGAAATTATCTCAATTGTGTGATGATTATGCCTCAAAACTCCCGCGAGGGGTTTACGTTACCTCGGTTTAAATGGGATCCTACAAAAAGGAAGAGCGTACATACGGTTTAATCAGCTCCAGTACATTTTGTCCTCGGAAGTGCATTTCAATGGCAGTGTTTAACAAAATAAGGACATTCATGGTACATATGAAAAGGCAACGCGGGTGCAAATGAATGGACACTAGACAAATCCAATACATACATTTTATTGTTGTAGCCTTTAAAACAAAAGGTTTACACATCAATATAAAGCAAACATTAACAGGAATTAAACTAAACCACATAGCGATTCGTGTTTCTGATTGGTTCAAATTGGTGCCAGGAAAGGTCATTCTGCACATGACATCACCTGGGACCAATTAGATGCGTGATTGCGTAACCGCTCCCCCCATATGGGGAGAGTACATGTTCTGATCTCGCTCGGAGCAAAGGAATAAAACCAGGGTGCCATGAAAGAAGAAGACTCAAACAACAAACAATGTAGTCAGAAATGTAGAAGTTTATTTGTTAACAAACACCACATTAACTGGGCAATACACCTGAGAAGAAAATGAGCATGTTAAACCAAATACGCACACATATCTTTTAGCACAGCAGAGTGTGTGCCCTTTAACTTCAGGGCTCCCTGGCTGATCGTTACCAGTTGAAGGCATTTCTCCCATCACCTCAATCACTTAATGATTATCCGTCAGATGTAGGACTAATGATTATCCGTCAGATGTAGGACTAAAACCAGACTCGTGAATTAGTAACTGAATTGAATGTGACAAGGATTTGTTGTACAACTGATGTTAATGTGAAGTAGCTACACAACAGATAAACATCACATTAAGACTAGTCGCACAACTAATACATACATCCATGGTACCTCGGTGGGGTGACTAAACACCCGTAGTTGTCCTGGGTTCCAAAGATTCTAGAAGGTTCACCCACCTAACCAATCGCCGCTCACGACATCGGTGTGACAATTCCAATTTAATCTTCAAAGTCTAAACGCATATAACACGGCCAACATTGTGAGGTTTACATAATACGCGAAGTATCTTTCCTTACTCAAATTGCATTTATAGCAGTTCAATTTCTTGAACAAACATTAGCCCAGTTAGCCTACAGTGGACCTAGTTTAACTTCTACATACTCACCAAGTAAAACCATTAGTCTCACGGAGGTTTCCTGCCGAGCCGAAAGAAGAGAACACGTACTGAAACGTCGTTGTATTCAGGCTAATACAACTAGCATCAACTAGCTTCCTTAAGTCTCGCTGCACGCACCTTGCCGCTTCCCGCCGTTGTTTGTGAGCGTGCTCGCGTGCACGCAGTTGAACGTGATCAGCAATGATGACATTTGGGAGGCGGGGCTTAACATTACAGGATGTTTTTTTTGCTGACATGGCCTAAGGACGGCCAGAATAAACAGTTGGCCCATTGTTGTATTCAACATTTATTATTGTACTCATAAAGGGCTGAACATTTAACACGCGGTGCAGTTCAATTTATAAAACTTCTAGTTGAAAGGGAGAATGAGGGATAGATCAGCCTACCAGTTGATACAGTCCACTAGGTAGGCTTCTGGGTGGACACTCAGACATGTCACTACAGGGTACATTTTAAATGGCTAATAAACAATCACACCTGGTGGTAACATAGGGCCCTTGAACATTGGGCACAATTAAAATTTAAATATCTAAGCCAACTGAAATTTGAAAGAAACATTGATTCTTTGGTTTGAGGCAAAAAAGCAAGCATTTGATAACTTAACACTTACTTGATAACACTAAATGTGATTACTACCTAAACCTAGGTAGTACTATCTCAGCAGAAACCAAAATCTAAAATATTAACTTCTGAAACATTCAATTCATAAAACAAATTGTTTTGCCAATATTCAAGTCCAGTTCAGAGACCAAATCACAAAAGTTAAGACGGCACACGAAGGATTTTCAATTTTTATTGTATTTTTTTTGGACAATTTCATTTCCAGTGTCGTCCATAATCGTTCACTTTTTATTTGCATAATCTTTCATTCAGGGCTAGAATGATAGAAGCCAAAATGGGGTGGCTGTTAATACTTGAAATAGCAGCTCACAGTCACATCTCATCCTTTCCGAACGACAGTGAAATCGGAACCAGGGGGAGGCCCTGCCGTTTCCGAAAGCTCGTACCAACGGGAACGTTAAGCGGACGTATCAGGTGCGCCCTCTAAATGAAACCGCTTCCCCCGCCCCCCCTCCCCTCTAGTCCGCACTCACGCCGTCTGGCTTGGATCATTCTAGCGATAAGGCTAATAGAGAGAGGGCCATTGCTATGTTCAAACAAAACTGCATAGCAAACGGAAGACAAAAGGACTGGACACTGACCCAATACCAAGGATGTAGAAACACAGATCACACAGGGACATCACACAGGGACATCGTTGGCACAGGGGAAAGGGTTCGTGGAGTGGGATGGGGGGGGGGGGGTCTACACTTAGCTCACAGATATGATCAGATTGTTTTTTTTTAAAAAGTAAACGGACACCATTTTGAATGTTTCAGCAAAATACAAAAAACGCATGATAGTGCGTGGGGGATGGGGATATGGGGGGATATGGAGGGTGGGGTTTGTTCTGTTAACGTGCGGTCTTGTTACAGTGGAGGTCCGAGTGGAGTCTCAGATATCTGGCAGTATGAGGATATGTGCCGTTCCGCCACGGTCGAAACGAAGCCTGCGCGTCAGAAAATAAATTCAACGCTGAGCGCTTTGATAAGGCGGCACACGTGTGTGCATCACTGCTCCACCGCACTAACCAGAAGCACAGACGGAGGGGTTCAACGGGACCAAGAGGAGGAAGATGTGCTTGACAGCTAACGACACGATTCACTCAGCTACATTGGGATTGGCAGGAGGGGGCAGGGCCACTGACCACGCTGGTCGGCCATGTTGAAATACTCTAAAACCACCACCGCCCCTCCCTGCAAAGGCAACTAAGAACGACAGCTCGGGAATCAGTTAGGTTCTTCTTGTTTGTCAATTCCCAAGGTGTCTTCTCATCTTAAAATTTTGGTATAACGACTTGTGAAACCACAATGAAATGCACGGTCTAGAAACAGATAAAAGTAGTGATTGGCGGCTGATTGTTTATAGACTAAACCATGGCTTTCCTACGGACAGTGGACAGTATTAGACACAGAGCTTAGAGTCATTACAGCTTATGGAAAAGCACTTCGGACCGGGTGGGGGTGGAGGTGGACTGAAGAGGGTCGTCTGGGGTCAGCGGTCAGTCCAGGTCACCAGGACGATAGAGGGGAAGAGGTCGGAGGTCAGGGGACTGGACTTTGTGGTTCCTTCAAGAGCGGGCGTTCTGGAGCAGCTTAGAATCGCTTGGGTCCCCACGGAGACGCCTTGGCCGCCACAGGAGCGCCGAAGCTCGGGAAGTCCTCAGAGCTGCTCATGTCAGGAGCCTGGAGACAGGAAGTAGAGGAGGAAGTGGTCAGTTGGCTCCACCAGTTTAGCACCAATATCATAATGTTAGTTAGACATAATGTTTAGTTGCCTGTATCATGAGTTGAAATGCGTTGGCGGATATTAGCTCATGCCAGTAAGCAACCATAATGTTAGCGGATGCTAGTTAGCATGATAATGTTAGCTCATGCTAGTTAACATCATAATGCTAGCTCATGCTAGTTAGCCATCATAATGTTAGCTCATGCTAGTTACCCATCATAATGTTATGTCCTGCTAGTTAGCCATCGTAATGTTATTTCATGCTAGTTATCATCATAATGTTAGCTCATGCTAGTTATCCATCATAAGTGTTAGTCATGTTAACTGACCTTCTCGCTGCCGGTGGTCCAGGGGGCCTCACGCACCACAAATCCCTTGGAGGGGCCCCGCGGCTCGTCACCAGACGACGCACTGCTGCCACCTGAGGGCCGCATGTACGCCATCTTGTCCTCGTTCTCCACCACGTCCGCCAGCTGGAAGACAGGGAAAAGCGGCTCATTAGAAGCAATATGCTGCTGGTGCAGTGAACATAGAGCTGGTCTATATAATCTATTAAATATTAGTATTAATATTTTGATTTGGTTTTTTGCCAAGGCATATTTTCAAAATGCTGAATTCCAGACCATGTTTAGTCACTCGCCGTTGCAGTAAAATTATTCAATTGAATAAATAAACAAGTAGAACTCCCGCTGCTTTGCAATAATATCCTAATATTCAAAAAATTTAAGTTCATCAACTCAGTTTTGGTTCGTGAATAGATCGGCCAAAGTATATTGAAGCGACCCAAAACAACACACTCTAAAGAGACTGAGCAGAAGAGTGGCGAGGACGTACGTATTCCTCCTCCAGGTTCAGCAGGTGGTCAATGGCTTCGTCCACCAGCTCCGGGCGTCCGGTGACCGTCACCAGGTTGGGGTCTGTGGCCCCACTCTGAGGGAACTTCAGATCCACCTGAAGACATCAAGAGTTGTTAAGATTATGAACATCAGAACATCATGTCTTTCAACCTCCCCCCTTCAATCTCAGCTCCTCCCACCCCTCACCCTCCTCCCCATCTCATCCAACCCGCTGCTTTCCTCTCACCCCCTTCAACATCTCCTCCTTCCCCCTCATCCCTCTCTCTCTCACCTTGAACTCGTCCATGATCTTGCGGATGCCTTTCCCGCGGCCCCCGATGATGCGTGCGTGGACGCGGCTGTCCAGCGTGATGTCCTCTGAAATCATCTCCTCCAGCTCATCTACAATGGCCTGGATGGCGTCACGCGCCGCCGTGGCGTTCTGCTCGTAGCCCATGATGCTGATCTGGTCCTGAACAGACAACACACAGAAGATCAGCCTCAGTCCACAAACACACCATGTGAATAGTTCTATAAAATACACTGGGGAAATAAATGGTATAAAACACATTTTGTTTCAAGTAGGAACATGTGCCGACGTGCTAAAATTCTAAAATGAAGATATGCTACACTACGTCTTATGCTATATGAAGCTATGTACATACTAAGCTACGCTAGGGTGTAGGAAGCATTAAGGCGGGGAGGCAGCCTACAACAGGGGATCTGGGGGTTGTCCCCCAGAAAAAGGCTGAAGCAGGGCCCTACCAGGTCGTCGTTTTCTCTATATAAATAAAGCTATGCGTTATAAACAAAGCTATGCTATGCTAAGGCTAAAGCAGGGCTGTACCAGGTTCTCTGTGTTCTTCTATGTAAATAAAGCTGAGTTACAAAGAAAGCTATGCTACGCTAAGACTGAAGCAGGGCCCTACCAGGTTCTCGTCGTTCTTCTCGGGGAACTGGATGTTGACGTCATGCTCGGTGCGGATGGTGGTGATGACGGCTCCCTTACGGCCGATGATCTTGGGGTGATACTTTGGATCCACAGTGATGGTCAGCCTGAAACTCCTGAGAGCCTGAACACACAACACACACATACATACACACACAACGTTAAGTCAACTCATCTCATAAGAATTATAACGTCAAGCTCAATATCAACAGCCCATAATTCATCGGGACTCAACCAGAGGTGCTCGGGAATACTTGGAAGTCAGCTCACTGTCATTAATACTCCCCGCCAGCAGGGGACGCCTGAACACTCACCCGGTCCTCCTGCTCCGCCTGCAGCTCCTTGACCCGGTCCAGGAGGCCCTCTCTGGCACGGTCGAGGTGATTGGCCAGGCCCGTGATGGAGATGATGTCACATTGCAACTCCGGAGAAGGCACTTGAATGTTCACCTGGCGGGAGAGGGTAAAACAAACATCACAGTGGTTCAGATGTGGATCTACTCCATAAACACATGCATACAGCTACATACATATAGTCTTACATTAGGCTTATGGTTGTCTTGAGATAAATGAGAACAAACCTCAAACTCATCCATCATCTTGCGGATTCCACTTCCCTTCTGTCCGATGATGTAACGGTGAAGTTCAAAAGGCACTTCGACCTCGGTGGTTACAGGTACCAAGGCCTGCAAGACACAAGATTATACTTTAAAAAAAATAAAAAAATAAAAAAAAATCAACCAAACTCACTAAATTCACTACCATAGGAATCTCTATGACAACCTGATAATTAGGGGTCGTACGGTACAAACCATATTGTAATTGCCAAGTTGAAAGCAGGCAATTTGATTTGGGATTCGAAAGAATGAACATGAGTCACTTTTAAAAGCAGTGCTATGATACTGACTAACAAAAAGAGGCCCATTCCAAAAAAGGTAGGATGTGTAGGATTCTTGTATTTTCCTTGCAACTAGATTTTAACATTCCTTGTTGTTGTAATCTTGACAATACATTGCGTACATGCATGTTCATGAACTATGGTTTGTATTTGCAAATAATTACACCCTAGTCTACTGGAGACCCATCATCAATTTCCCATCTGGGATAAACAAAGTATCACCTCATATCATCAAGTCTCCGTCACACACGTTAAAGGCCACTTACTCTCCTATTTCAACACTTTGAAGTGACCTCTTGGCTTCAGGTGTTCCTAGCACACTTCATCCCAAACAATCAGATGATAGCAGGTGACCTCTGACCTTCAACGCCTCCACGGCGGCCTCACAGCGCTCCTTGCGGCCGGAGATCACGATGACGTCACACTTCTTGGGTGCGGCGGGGTCCACGGGCTCCTTCACCTCCCCGTTGATCTCCCCGTTCTCTTGGACCACCGCCTCGGCAGGAGGAGCAGGAACAGAAGGAGCAGGAACAGGAGCTGACGAGGAGAAACCAAGACCCCCCGTGTGAGTAATGATCACAACAACAACACGACTGCAAAAGATTTACCTGACATTACATTCTACATTATCACCTTTGTAACAGTACCTAACAATTATATTATGTTTACATACAAATGAGCGACAGACACACATGATCAGATCATAACTACCCACATGGTTGAGACTTCCATCTCGACATTAAGGACCCTAACCCCTCTGTAACCCCCTCTTAGACTCCCAACAGAGAGATCCTATAACGATGTTCTTGTTATGACCTCCATTCCCACCATGTGTTTGCCTATAGAGAATCGTTCCTCTCAGAACGCTTAGCTGAATGGACTTCTCTCTGTATATACGCAGTAAACCTAATAATCTGGGCGCCTGCGCATGATCTTTATTCACTTCTTCTCAAGTCATCATTATAATTATTCCTCGACAGCGACAGACGCCGAAGCCCGGCTCAGGGACTCACCGTTGGGGTCCTCGCGGTCGGGGAACTTGATTTGCACGTTGTGGTCTTTGGTGATCTGCTGGATGCGGGAGCCCTTGGGCCCCATGATGGAGCGGTGGAACTTCTGTGTGATGACGCACTCGATGGTGACCTGGGCATCCTGGGAAATCACGGAGCAAAGAGAAGGTCAACAACCGTTTTGATACGCCGAGTGGAGCATCTTAAGACGTTATAAAACAGCCCCCACCACCCCCACCCACCAGGTCCTCGATGATCTCCTGCATGCGCTTCTTGGCCGCCTCCACGCAGTCTTTGGCGCCCTTGAGCGTGACCTTCTGGCTCTGGGAGCCGGTGCGGGGGAAGCTGACCATCACTCCGCCGTACTCGTCGGCGATGTCACGCAGGACCTGGCCGCGTCGAGCCACGAAGTAGCGGTGGTGCTTGGGATCCACGTTCATCGAGTCCTCCACTACGTTGTCCTGGGAGGAAGGGAAGACAAACTGTCACGCACCGCAGACCTCTATCTACTCCTCTTAAAACTTGTTGCGTTTAGACTTTCCATGTAAATACATTTTTAAATACATCTAGGCTACAAGAAATAATTAATGGACAATTCTGGGAGGAGTGTACTTTATAAAATGTTATGTCTGGCATACTATAAAAATATATTATACTAGGACTGAAAATAGAAGATAAAGCAGTATAGCAAGAAGTACAGCAAGGAAATCAAGGGGAAAACAATTTCTAGAAAACTGTAGGGCAGGGTATTGCATACGAGATATTGAATATCTGAATAATGTTGCAACACTGCACATTTAAATAAACATGAAATGTGAAAATGTATTCTAGACTGACCAGACTCTTGATGAGCTCCTCCAGCTCCTTCTGCGCCTCCTTCACGGCCTCCTCGGTCCCGACCACGGTGATCAGCTCCTGGTCTGTGTCGTCCGCCATGGGGAAGATGATGCGAGCCCCGGTGCTGTCACGCACCTTCCTGATGTTCCCGCCTCCCTTCCCGATCAGGAACTTGTGGTACTCAGGCTTAGCACGCAGCTCCGCCGTGTGGCTCTTGATTTGCTGGGAATAATAATTGGTTGGGTGAGTGATCAGAGCAGCGGACAGTTAAACTTCTTACAAGTACATGAGTAAAGAACAGGTCAACAGGGAATAGTGAATATTAGTGTATTTTTGAGAGTTGTGTGTGGGAAGTAGTTTGACAGCCATGTTGCAATACAAATGAATGAAATTAACACTTAATTTGGCATAATTGGATACATCTGACCCACTACAGTGATTCAACATTACATTTGATTTTCTGTAACCCTCATTGTGGTGTGTGTGGTTGGTGGTGGCTGGTTTAAGCCACACACACACGCACGCGCACGCACGCACGCACACGTTTCAGCAACAACATTCTACCCGTGTGTCGGAGGAGCCCAGAAAAGCCAGGTGAAAGCCACTTAGATGGGTGCGGCGGAGCCACCTGCTACACTCATCAGTAGCAAGTTCAGCTTGTTTGTAATAGTTTCACGTCAGATAGCTACAGTGTTATATGCCATTTAGTAGACACCATTATCCAAACCAACAAAATCAATTGCAGGTCGCTTTGGATGAATGTCATTATGGAGCAGGTAGGGGTTAGGGAGCCGCATGCGAGGACTGAGAGGACTGCGACCTCTTAGTCGCAATTCCCTCCATAGAGTGGCCTATTCATGAAAATATAGCTTTTATATTATTATTCTATTCATACAAGTCTTCAGCATATATTTAATGGCGATAAACTCACCAATATTGCACCTCTACGGACAGCTTGGGTCATCCTTTTTGTATTGCCATGCCTTTGGTTTCACAAAAATCTACTTTCTGACAAAGTCTGAAGCGTTCAATAAGTTCAACAAGTTCAACAAGTTTGTGTACACCTGCGTGTGCGTCACAGACTTTGTCAGAAAGTTGCTCATACATGACAAACGTTGATTTTTGTGAAAGCAAAAGGCATGGTGATACAAAGAGGATGACGAAAGCTGTCCGTAGAGGTGCAGTATTGCTGAGTTTATTGCCATTAAATACATGCAGAGAAGACTTATATTTTCATGAATAGGGCACAATGGGGGGGGGGGGAAATCGCAGTCCTCTTAGTCGCTTGCAGCTAGGGGGCATCTTAGCTCAAGGATGCCTGGTTCGACTGTAGACACCAAGGTTTCTAACGTAGAACCTTTCAGCTGGGAGTCCAAACACCACAGCCTACTACACTATCCTACCCCCAAGTGTGCAACAGCCAACATGGAGGTTAGGGGGTCCACCAACCTTCTCCTCAGCCAGGGCCAGTAGTTGCTGCTTGGCCTTCTCCACCTCCTCGGCGGGGCCCCGGATGGTGACCTTGTCGATTCCCGAGCCCTCGGTGGGGAAGTGGATGTGCACGCCCCCGCACTCCTCCATGATAGAGCGCACGAAGCGCCCCTTGGAGCCAATCAGGGAGTTGTGGAGCTTGGAGGGGATGGAGACCTCCAGCTCTGTGATGTTGGCCTGGAGAAGACACAGATCAGAGGTTCGTGGGACCGCTTTTGACCCGTGGGCCCATTTCTTCTGCAAGTCTGCAATTTTTTAACACACGCACTAACTCACTCTCTCTCTGAATGGCCAAAATGCACGCACACGCACACACACACACACACACACACTAACCAGCTCTTTCTGAATGGCCAAAATGCGAGTTCTGGCCGCCTCGCAGTTGGGTCTCTTGCCGGTAATGATGATCATCTCAGAGTTACTGTTCTCGGCAGGCAGGTCGATTCTGGTGTTTGTTTCTTCACGGATCTACAAGAAAAAACACTCCATTTCAGTTTCAAGACATTTCATAAGCAGGAGATGAAAGTTTAGCCCAACTTTGATGTCCTCACCTTCTTGATGTTAGCTCCTCCCTTTCCGATGATGTTCTTGTGGAATTGCTTGAAGATGGGGACTGAGAGGGTGTAGCCGTTCTCCACCTGACAGAACCACAGGTCAGCAACATGAGTCCACACAGTTCAACAAATCACCACTTTAACAAAGCCTTGGCTAGCTCCGGTTGTTAGCATAGCCATGGCTGACTCTGGCCTAATAGTATAGCATCGCTTAGCTCTGACATATTAGCATAGCATTGGCTAGCTCTGTGCCATTAGCATGGCCTCGATTATCATGATTTTTAATATAAATAGGTCCAAAACTAATCCTACAAATCCCTAAACGAAATTATATATACACGTAGTATATTTCCAAGTTATTGAAGGTATCCAAATGGAGCGTACCATTTCAGCCACCATCTTCTGCATGAACTTGAAGCATTTCTCCACCTCTGTATGCGGCCCACGCAGCTGGACGACGTTGCTCTTCTGGGCCGGGTCAGGGAAGTTGATGATGACCTACAGATCACGATGCCAGACAGTTTAAAAATTGGACCCAGTACATACAAGTAAATGGTCAATATGCATTAAACACTTTTTTTTTTAATCCAAAGAGCCAGTGAATTCACATACAGGTCAGATAAGGGGTTATTTACAGGTAGACTGCGGACGCTGCGGCTCAAACCCTGTACCTTTCGGCTGGGAGTTGAGCACCCTAACCACAACACCATCCTACAAAAAAGACATCAGGTCACAATATTGTGTTTCTCTCAATATATTCGGATGATCTTACCTCTGGGAATTTGTCGCGAACTTCTTTGATCTTCTCCCCTTTTTGGCCAATAATGGCTCGATGAAAACGCTGTTCGATAAGCAGGTCCTTTGTACGCTCGTTCTCCTGCGAGAGAGAGACCCGAGAACCGTTTAGTGAACCATTCACTGCCCTGCCCTTTAGAACACAGCTGAAAGGTTCAGATCCAAGATGGCGGTGAGGTTTCAGATCATGGCATTTTATTAATCCCAAATGGAAAATATCAGGCAGAAAGTACAAGAGAATAGAAATTTTAAAAAGCATAAATTTAAATTAATAAATTATACACAATACGAGCAGTAGCAATGTTAACGTATATATACAAAAAGGTAAATGCAAACATTACAGACCAATGAGGTAGACATTATTGACAGCATATGCTATATTATTGAAACTACATTATTGAATAAGATGAAGATTCAGATCCAAGATGGTGGAGGCGAGGGGTTCAGATCCATGATGGTACAGACCATGCGTGACGCCAGCTCCAGCAGCTCCTTCTTGGCATCCTGGACCCCCTGGGGGTCACCCTCAATGCGGATCAGGGTGCTCTTCTCGTTGTCGGGGGGGATGCGGACCGTCACCTTGTACAGCTCCTTGATGCGGTTGACTGGAATAAAGAGACAAGTGGAACTTGGGTTGATGGGGAGTCGAGAAGATTGGGGAGTTTTTGGCTACTCCATCTTATGAGGGGACAGTATATCCCTAAATATTCTCCTTCTGTGGATGATATATTTTTGCATGGACAGTAATAACAGGAGTTCAGGGTAAAAACACTGTTTTTTTTTAAAGATTTTTTGTTTTAAGAAGAAAAAAAAAGGTAAAATTTTAAATTGTATTTCAAGACAAGCAGTCGTCAACATTAAACTATTGAATGAAACGCGTATGCATTGTTCGCTCCCAGCCCAGCAGCAGTCAATGAACACTACTTACTGTTCGCGCCTCCTTTGCCAATCAGGTGTCTGTGGAACTTGGGATCAACGCTAATCTCTGTATAATCCATGCGGTTCACCTGGAGTGGAGAAAAAGTGACGGGTCATGAGTTCATTGAACTTTAGAAGCTGCTACTCAGCTGATTAAAAGTCAACGGCAAGTTGGAATTCAGATTGCTTTATCTTCTTCACTGGATGATAAACTGGAATTTTGAAGCTGGTGTCTATGGCACAACTTCAATCGTTAATAATCTTCTTACATACAAAGGCCACGCTTACCAGATCCAGGACAATGGCTTCGATCTGCGTCTGCACCATCTGCAGATCTTTGGTCGGCCCTTCAAGACAGATTGTATCCTCTCCCTCCGTGAACTCAATATGCACCTGGATGAAAAAACAACAAAAACGTTAAGAATCAAATGTATGTTCACATCAGCGATATATCTAGGCTTAAATTAAGGGTTTCTTTAAATCTGCTTTTCAAACCTTAGGCATCTGCTGGGTGATCTTGGCCAGGTTCTGTCCCTTCTTGCCGATGATGAAGCGATGGAGCCAGGAAGGAGCAGACACCATGGACACAGTATAACTGTTGGCCTGGGGGAAGAGGAAGCTCATGTAAAGTACAAACCGTAATGCCCCACCTGGGCCTGGGCCATAATGGAAGGTCATTTAAAGAGTAACAGCAGCGATGTCACTTGATGTCACTCCAAATAAGGCAAATTATGATGTCACCATTCTAACCAATCAGAAACTGCAGTTCTATATCCAGCGTTTCACCAGACATGGTGCGTCGCTACAGTTTGATTTTAGTGTTTGGTTACTCTGAAAAGGGTTTTGGTAATAACTGCCAAATTATAATGTCCTAAGCACGTCTTTTCAGCTTATCAGGTCAAATATAACCTTTTCATTCCCACTGCTGTTAACCTAAAAAAAAATACATAGATTATTGCACTTGAACACACTGCACTTTGCCCTACCTTTAGGTGTGCTGTAAGCAGGTATTGTGTTTCATGTTTTAACGTGAGCCACGTCCAAGAATATTGTTTCTCAACAGTGTGACAGAAAACAATGTTTGTCATTTGGGCACGTCGTTATATCATAATGTAAATATGGAACTACGGACACGGGGAACAATTCCCCCACCCAACTAGTGTTTAGAGCAAAGATTGGACTCAAGATGGTGGAGAGGTGAATAATGCCCATACAGTTAGAACCCACCCCTCCCCAGCCACCCTGCCCATGTTTCCTGTGTTGTCCTCTACCTTGGCGTAAACCTCGGTGAGGGCCTGACCCAGGCGGTCCGGCTCCCCGCGCAGGATCACGGTCTCCAGGGTGCTGTCGGATGGAGGGATCTCCACAGAGACGCCCGTCTTCTCCAGGATCTCCTGCAGGGTGTTCCCCTTGGGCCCGATCACGTACTTATGCTGAGACTTCTTCACCTCCACGGCGATGGTGGTGGTGTTCTTCTTCTGCAAGGAATAACGAGGAAAAACGGCATTTGTACCTTGTTGTTTACAAAGTACTTTCACAGACAAAATGTTTAAAAGAATTATCAGATTTCGCATTTCTAGCCAAAATTGGTTGCATATACAGTGTGCATCACATGCAACGACATAGTTAAAACTAATGAAAGTGAATGCTATATCCTAATGCTACATCAAAGCATGGCTATGCTACATACTAGCTTAGCAATGCTGTATACCTTCTCCTCATGGACCTTCTTGATCATAGCCACAGCGAGGGCCACCTGCTCCTTCTCCCCAGTGATGACAATCTCCGTCTTGTTGACGCTTGGCGGCGGCACGTTGATGCGCGCGCCCGTCTCCTGCATCATCTCCATCACCAGCTTGTTGGAGGCGCCGGTGATGAAGGGGTGGTACACCTTATCGATGCTCACCCTCTCCACCGCACGCTTGTCCTGCACGAGGGGAGACGAGACGCGCGTTGGCCCAGTGGTGAGAAGGCAGGGTAACTCCTTCACATTCTTTGTTGTTGACATTGGGGATTGAACCCAGAACCTTTCGGCTGGGAGTCAAGCCAACGCCCTAACCACAACAACAACAACACCATCCTGCCACTACATTTTGTTTACAGAAACCCAACGCCGTTGCAATCCAGCAGGAAAGTCTGCAACAGCTGAGTTTGTTCAGTCAGACAACTATTTGCAGTCCTTAGGCGACTTCAATATGCAATACGAGGGACTTTGGTATTTGACACTGCTTTAGTTGGGACATATTCTAAAACAACTAAATAAACATTTAGTTTCATTGCTAACCAAACACAACCAGAAGATGGACACAATGCCCATGCACTTTTCATGAATTAAATGGATTAATTTAACTTGAACACATTTTAATGGGTCAAGTCTGTGCCGATGTACGTTACCTGCTCAGCGGAGATGAGCAGGATTTCGTGCTTGGCCTTCTCCAAGCCCTCCTTGGTGCCAGAGATCTTGATCTGGTTGCTGACGTCGTCGGGTCGTGGGATCTGGATCTTGGTGGCAGTACGAAGCTCGAGTTCCTGGAGTTTCTCGCCGCTCTTCCCGATGACATAACGATGGTGTTCCTTTGGGATCGCCACGGTAGATGACGCCTGTAGGTGGAATTAAAACAGATATTAAATAAATATACAATCATGCCATCTAGCAGACAACTGCATACTCCCTAACAGTCATGAATTACCTGCATCTGCTGTTAGAATAAGTGGCAATTAGACCCTGGGCCTTTTGGCTGGGCATTAAGCAGCCTAGCCACGAGACTCTCTTACAGCCTTACAACCACCAATTCCTTCAGAGCTGCCATTATAAAGCATTACCAGCCACTCAGTTTTTGAGACGTGCTCATCTCAACACACTGGTGGCAATTGGGTAGGATTTATAACCAGAGATATTTTACAGGAAGCTCGACCAATAGTTATTCAGTAGATATTACACTTTCTTAGTGAGGGAGTATGGCAGTATGGAAACACAGGATTGACAGTTTCAAACAAAATATAGGGCCAATAGGAGTAGAACCAATAACCTAAACTGCAGGGTCAATAAGAGCTTGATAAAGAAGGGGCCAATGACCTGAGTCTGCAGTCGGGACACAATCTCCTTGCGGGCCTTCATCACGGCGTCTAGTTTCCCAGACACCATGATGGACAGGCCCTGGTCCTTGGCCATGGACAGCTCCAGGTGGGCGCCGGTCTTGTGCATGATGTCCACACAGACCTTGGCTTGGTCGCCCTCCCCGAACTGGTTCATGTCCTTGTACTTACGCTCTTCAAGTGGCACGTGGAAAACCTAGTTTGGAGGAAGGAACAAAAATACGCAAGATAAAGAAAGGGGACAGGCCAAAACACCCATTTGTACCTAAATTACATTTAGGTACAAATGAGTCCAATATGACTCAAATGTGGTACTTTGTGAAAGCTGATTTTGTAAAAACAGGCCAGCAACCCAGCAAAAAGGCATGTAATAAGTGCTTGAAAACATAAAAGACCAGCTCCTGGTCTGTTATCAATCATGAGTAACAGCAAACGATGACAACAAATGTGGACATGCTGTGTTCTAAATGTTACTCTCATGACTGATTGTAAATTTAGTCATGCTTTACAGAGTAGTGTTTGCAAAGTAAATGCACTAAAAGGACTATAAAAATTTACTTCAGTTTCCAATGATGATTTCCATGAACATTGGAGTAACAAGTAGATCCAGGGTGGCTGTGATCTACCCAGTGGTTTCATGATGGCTCTCTAGGGTTATCAAAGTGTACCTATGGGTGGTTCCATGTTGGATCTTAGAAAACACAGATATGTGCAGTACCACTAATAGAATATGATTTTAAAATGACTAAGCTTGTATTTGATTCCTATGGCTACTCTGCACTCACCCCCAGTTGTTCCGAGACTAGTTTGAAAATGTGTTGTGCAGCACTACAACTTTGTTTGTAGCTACTCCAATTTTTATTGTACACTTTTATTGTTCTTAGCCTCACTTGAAAGTCGCTTTGGATAAAAGCTCAATGTAAATGATCCCCGTCAAACCAAAGCGTACCTGGGTGATGACAGACGACCTGAGAGGCCGGATCTTGGTCCAGGCATTGGTCGTCTCCTGGGTCCCCTCCGGTGCAGCGGCCTTCTCAGGCAGCGGGGGGAAGGCATCCTTGTAGGTAGGAAGCGCATCCTCCTCCCCACTAGGTCCTCCAGCAGCTAGCCAACACAGGAGGAGAGTTCAGTACTCAACGACGGTGACGAGGAAGCCCTAGCACCAGCGCTACAGCGGGTTGTCTGGCAACTGTAGTGTTGCCAGACAACCCTCGATCATCCTGTCTCTGGCTTGAGTGTCCTTGAGCGACAAACCTAGCTGCGTCAGAGAGGCTGGTCATCGGTATGTGAAGAAGTGTGCGTGAGTGGGTAAATGTGATGAGATGCCTGTATGGTGCTCAGAGAGGTGGTAGTGCAGTCCGTCTGGAATAGATCTGCATGCGTTTTTGAATTTTTAATATGACCTTAAATTCCGCTGGGATTATCAAAGTAATCCGAATTTGATGTCAGATTCAGATGTGGGGTTAGGGATTAACTACAGGTAGACATTGGGGATCACACCCAGGACCAAAACCCCCTCCCCCCGTTGCGTCGCCGTTTTGCACAAAAAGTGCTATTTAAAATCAAGTTTGGTTGACTGAGGAGAGAGATTTAGTAGATTATACTGACCTCCACCGCCCTGCTCCGTCAGGAGCCCGCTGCGGTGCTCGTTGAAGCGCTCCTGGGTAAGTACAGCGACTGAGCTCATGGTGAAAATCGAGTCAACACAGAGTCCGAGTGTGCCACTGGAGGACGACAATTAACACAACAACATTGCACAGATTAGGTTGACATAGTGTGGTCATTTGTTTAAATCCACCTCTCAAAGCACAACTCTGATTCATTACTCATTTAACAGGTTTCTTATTATTGTCGTTTCCTGCATTGTTAAGCGCTTTGTATTGCCGCCATGCACAAAAGCGTTATATAGTACATATAGTTTGATTTGATAGAGTTAATGCATGCCATTTTCTCTGTAGTCGTTAAACCTTTTTCCAAAGCGTCTTGCAGCGAATTCAGATGCAAGTCATGACGGAGGAGGTAGGCATCTTGCTCAAGAATGCCTACAGGTAGACTGCAGATATAGCAGACTATCTTGCTCCCATGTCAACACTGTGGAGTCCATTGCCAACAACATCCGCATGAGCGTCATGGTTATATGATGTGTTTTAATTGGAGTGCTGTTATTTTCAAAGGGCCTTCGAAAGTGTAGACCACTGGGAGAGCTCATCAATTCCTTTTAAAATGGCGACACAAACGGGTGTGCCCAAATATTAAAGGGTCGGCCAAAGGGTGCCCTTTCATTACCTGGCTTTTCCACACAATCAGGTCTTTGATTGTTCTTTGTGAAAAGCTACCACAGAGACACAGGCTTATCAATACAGGGCATCCAGCAGGCCTCGTTAGTTAAGTTGATTAGATAATCCCAAGGTCACTGTGACCCATGGTTAAATTGTTTATGCTAGCACTGAGTGAATCATGTTCATAGTCAATAGATTATGACAGTGGCAATGTAATGAATTAATTGATGAATAATGAAGACGAATTAATTGCCCACCATACTGTGTGGGAGTGGCCATACTAGAAGTTAAAATCTTTAAGAGCGCCTACCCCCACCTACCCAATCACAGATGTTGTTGAGGTTGGGGTCTACGCTAGTTGGGAAAAATCGGTTCTTTGGGGGAATGGCGGAGGCACACGAGTGGAAACCAGTTTAGCAGTAAAGGACCTGTAATGTAGGCTAACTCCACACACCCGAGAATACACCTAGTCCTTTATTTACAGGGGCTTCACTCATTAGGATCTCTAGAAGACTGTTAGTAAGAGGCTGCACAACCATTTCCTTTATAAATGGGTTATTAATCAGTTGGAATAGCAAGATGGTTGACTACAATGTATATTTCTGTACATACTCTGTACTTAATTCACAAAATGAGTGCAAAACACAATACATGTTGCGATGCAGATTCTACTGCAGACATTAAGCATCTTAGCTATGAAATTAAGTGTGGACAGTGCAGAGGAAAGGGTATTAATTGGCAGTTTAACTAGCACCGTTTCAGGTTTTTTAGACTTCCTTCTCAGGGTTTCAAACCAACAACCCCAGTAAGCTGAATGCAGATTTTTAATCGGTGACTATCTGGTTCCTAAAGGTTTGAGTGTGTGAGTGAGTGACACGGTAACAGCTGTTGCCATGTTATCTCTAATATTATATTTGTATTGGCAATGCAAATGTTATTGCCATACCAATAAAGCAATTTAATTTTAATTGAAAGAGAGAGACAGTGACAGAGACACTCCAGTTGTATGGAGGATAAAACTTACCAGCTAAATGGTCAGTTACCAGATTATCCGTCCTGTAAAGCTGTCCGCTTGTGTCAGCCTGCCAGCTTTTGCCTGAATAAATAAAAAAGGCTAGATAAGACAAGTGAATCCACTTTAAAAAAACATGGGTGAGTGCCATTACAAACATGCTTGACAGAACAGAATAGTTGATACAGATGAGTTTTTCTCATGTGATACTGCCTCAGAGAAAACATTTTATAGGACCCAGATTCAGCATTTCTAGTGCTATTCCTAGCTTTGAGAATCAGGTGATTTACAACAAAAGCTTGTAATATGTTCATAAATGAATTGGTTAATTTCGCATGCAGAGTACATAATGTTTAAAATAATAACTAACTGTAGGTTAACTGGCATTACAGGGGTGTTTTACTAACTAAACGTGAAAGAACAGACATAGGTACCTTGGATTAGTACTGATTATTATTTGGTTTGTAGTTATAGCCATCGTGTCTCTCAGTGGTGGTTTAAAATATGTGGCAAGTGTCCCACACTTTTGGGATCTATACTACGTAGTATCATCATTTAGCCATTTTAGCAGACGATTTATCCAAAGTGACTTTTACAGTGAATTTTCTTTTAGATAGGGCCTACATGACATTAAGTAGCGGGTAGGGGTTAGACAGTCCAGAGACAGGTCAGTAAGGAGCAGGTAGGGGTTAGACAGTACAGAGACAGGTCAGTAAGGAGCAGGTAGGGGTTAGACAGTGAATACAGAGACAGGTCATTAAGAAGAAGGTATAGATTAGTGAATTCAGATATACTATTAGGAGATAGGTAGGTAGGGTTTGGCATCTTGTTCAAGAATGCCTACAGGTTAGTGGCCGTGAACACTGGGGGAAATCGAACCCAGTGCCTTTGGGGTTTGAGTCGAACCCTAACCCCTACACTATCCTGCCCCTAAACCGGTGTACAGGAGCTAAATCCTGGATTAGGGATTAACGTACAGGGTGTGCTAGACGGCCAACGTTAGCACATTATACCCATAGTGACACATTCGTTAGCCTACGAAGCTAGCGGAGAATAACCAGTACAATTTGGCACATACGAGACGTCTTTATTTGTACAAGATGTCGTTAAATCGCATTACAAAAAGGCTTTTGGGCGGATGTTTGCTTAAAACATGTTGGCAAATATGTAGACGAGGAGCAGTGTTCGGTTTCCAAGCCAATGCTAGTTATGCTAGTTAGCGAACTGGCTAAAAACTTTGACCACCGTGTCACGGAGAGAGTGACACGTAGCCGGGTGGGTTAGCGAAAAAGGCTAGCGGTAGCTAACAGGCTAGCTGTAGCTAACGGGCTAGGTGTAGCTAACTGTAGCTCCCACTGAATCACACAACACTGAATTCACAAGAGGAATTACAGATTACCTATACGTTATTATCGCTATGCATCACTATGAATCCCGTTGTATTAACACAGTGTGTCACAACTGCTCTGCTCGAGATTATAGAAAAGACTAAACGGAATATAACATAAAATGCAAGTAAAAAAACAACAAACACAGGAATACATTAAGGCAATACAAATATGAAAATATACAGACAAAATATATACATATGTACATACACACACACACATACATACACACACAGTTCTCCACATGCATCCTGCACCACAGCACTCTACGCCCCATTACACATTCACATACACCACAAGCCGCCCGTCACATACGTGCATGTGTCCGTGTTGCATGATAGCCGGTGTACTTACTTA
>OOFB01037887.1:1905-14787 GCA_900323305.1 Trachyrincus murrayi
TTGGACAAATACATCTAGATTATTATTAGTAGTAGTACTAAGATATATTTTTATGCTATTAATTTACAATAATATAACTATGACACCATTTACAAAAATCCACAACAAAGCTTTCAAATGTGATGTACTACTAGGACAGCGGAATGAGCAGCAACACGAAACACACTTATTTCACATTGTTGGATTCGTCAGTGTTTGCCAAATACCTTTTATACTCTGACACCAACATGTTTTACATCTTGCTAAAAGAAAAATGCAGCGCAGTCATGCTTTGGTGTCAATATACCGCAGCGGCATTAGAAAAGCGGTTAAGTAGCTGGAATATGAAATGTCAATAAGCGCATAAATAAATAGCGGTAGGGGGCGTTAACTCAGCCTTTCAGTTGACCCCAGAATTATTGTTAAACTGCTGTCACTCTTTTAGCTCAATAATGGCCCACCAGCGGTGGGGAAAACGTCGCTAGTCTTCCGTGCGGACCTCTGACTCATTCACACAGATGCATTGTGAAAGGAAAACTATTTTCACGGCTGGTTTGGAAGCACCCTTTTATATTTATATTTTATATGTTGGCTGTCGTTTGAAATCGTGTGTTTTGCTTTCATGAAAGACTTAAGACTCTCTCTTCTCCTCGTGGTCAGTGGGTTGTCAAGCGGGCGTGTCACGCCGTGCGTCCGTCCGTCCGTGCGTCCGTCCGTCCGTCCGTGCACGGCCATGGAATTTTAAGTCGACGTTTGGCCCCAGGCGATATTCTCCGAGACAACAGGGGGCGCTGGACACCAAACTGCAGGTGGTAGTTACTATTTCCGGGGGGCAAGGATCTCTGTGTTGTTATTATCAAACATGGCTGATGCAGAGCTGCTGCATCTCCATGCGGCGGAATAAATCATTTGTATGCTGTTACTTTTAAGGAGAAACAACAACAACAACAACAACAACAGGAACGTTGGAAGTGGAAACAGTATGTGTGACATCATCTGAAATCCTCCAATCACGCGGCAAAATCGCCGTGTGAACCATGCGCGAATGAACCGTGACGACGCCCACTATAAATCAGGTGTAAGAGTCAGTTGGCCAACTGTTTGCTGTTTGTTTGTCTGTTTTTAGTCTTTTGGGATGTCTCCCTAATGTTGTCATCTCCACACCCATCCCTTTCCTTTCCTTTCTACACAGCGTATGTCACCGGTAGTTCCTAGTTGCCGTTCACGAGCGTGGCCGAAGCACCTGGTTTGGCCTGTGGTTTCGCGGTGGTGTTGCCGGTGTTGAGGAACAAACTGCATTCTTCAAAACACTGACTCCGTGAGGCCCCGTGTCATCAATCCTAATGTTTTTCTGTTTTTGAAGGCAGTGAAAAGGGAGGACGAGAGGCTCGATACTGATGTCGAGGACAGGTCAGGTCAGAGACAGAAGGTTAGCATGGCTTTGGGATAACGATGGTTAGGCTGACCATATATATATATATATATATATATATATATATACCTGGTTTTACTGGATCAGCAAATTCCACAGGCTTATTCGAGACCCTTTCTGCTGGTCACAGCTGATGATCCATGATGAATTTCCCTTAAAGTATATGTTTTTATATCTATATATATCTCTCTCTATATATATATATATATATATACGGTGCATTTATATAAAATACACTTAACCTGTCGTCATAGTGACTTAGCAATTACTCTCTTGTGGAGAATCTACTAACAAGTTCGAAGATATCTTGGAAAGGTCTAACATCGTGGAAACAAAGCAGCGATTTATTTTCACGTGACCTTCGGCGTGACCTTCATAGCTCTTTTGTCCTTCGGCTCCTTTTTTTCCAAACACTTCTTTGTAATTGCCAGGCTCTCTGTCTTTTGTTGCCTACGTAACAGCACTCTTGAATATACTGTTCCCTGTGTTAATACGTGTATTCGTTTTAATGGACCGGTCACATATGTAGTGCAGATGTCAAAGCGATTCCGTAGGAAAATGAGGGGTCACCCAGGAATCCCGTAAAAAAGTAAAAGCGCATGCCTTCACCATATGTGTTTCCAAAGGTTTAACATCTCTTCTGATGCGTTGACAGGCCAGTCGAAACCTGAGAAAAAAACATGCAAAAAAAACCCACAAATAACAAAATAAATCTTCTCACCGCTACACAACTCGGCCATCTTTTTCCTCCCTGATTGAAAGACAAGAAAGAGAGCTGCTTGTGAAATTGATTTAGAGATTGAAGGAGAATCTCTCTAGCTGATGATAAAAAATAAAAAAAAGACACGAGACGGCAGCATCGCGAATCTCGGGGAGCCAAAGCAAAGCAATATTCCAGAGAGTGTGGCGTGAGACATGCCATGTTCGCTGAAGTATTCTTTAGCTATCAGGCGGCCAGGTGCTCGTGGCTTTGAAGAACACTTAAATAAAAAAAAAAAGGGAAAAACAAGAATTCAGACGCTTCTACGCTGCACCGTGGCCTCTGTGTTGGGGGATGGGATGAGGGGACACACAAATACTTGTGTGTCCAAAACGTAAGGTTTTACAGCCGCCTCCCGGCTATTTTCTTCAAAGCGCACGTTATGTCACTCAAGAATATTCTTCTCAGCACCGCGTTAGCCCCTAGAATTCGTTACGTTTTCCTGCCTTTCATTTTGTGTCAATCTCACACCCGCCCAATGAGATCAGATTAAAGACGACGCGTCGAACCGACTGCTGGAGAATTGCATGCCCCGAGCAATGCATGCTGGGATGGAGCGACACATGCCCTGTGCAGTGACAGCTGACTGGGGCCGGCGATTTAAGCGAATCTGTCTCCCCGATAATCTGATTCCAATGTATGGCTCATGGGCTATTTTAACACCGACATACTGTAATACGTTTTTTATGAGATTTCAGATAATCTTGTTTGTGCTGGGCTTTCCGGTGCACATCTGTCATCTTCTCCCACCATGCCATCGTTTCAGATCACAATTGCATTCCTGCATGCTTCTTGCAGAGGACATTCTTTTTTTGTGAAACTTGCCTGTCATTTTACAGTTGAGGAAATTGACGTTTGCTTTATTCGTTTAAATCCAATCAATTGGTTAATTCAAAGTGCGCTGTGTTGAAATATAAATGAAGCCTTTCCAAATCTCTGCATCTTCGCATAAAATGCATTCTTCAATTTATTTGCTCTGTATCGTCTCCCCCCACGCGGCACTACAGCATTTATAAAACACAATATAGGTGTGTCCTATTTCAAATACTATCGTGCAGTAGGAAAGGAGAGAATTGCTAAGGTATTTTGGAAAAAAAACCTCCTATCAGATCTGCTTTGTTGCGTTCAACTTTCTGTGGAAATGTCAAAAAAGAAAATGAAAAGAAATCACATTCTCTGTTCTGCTGACAGCTTCACTTATACCGGTGCATGCATATTTCAACCCCTCTGACACCCCAACCACACTATTCACACCTCGCTCGTCTCCTTTCTGACCTTCTCTACAAACTCCTTCTTTCTTATTTGCCTTTTTATTTTTTACCAATTCTTCCGCCACTTCTGGCCTGAGAGACTCTCGTGTTTTGCTTGTGAACTAAATCAATAGCCATTACATGAGGGAGGGAGGGAGGGAGGGGGCGAGAGAGAGAGGGAGAGAGAGAGAGAGAGAGAGAGAGAGAGAGAGAGAGAGAGAGAGAGAGAGAGAGAGAGGGTACACACACACACACACACACACACACACACACAAGGTAGTGGCGAGAAGGAACTGCTATCCCTGTCAGTTCAACCCGGGCTGACGGCTGTCATCTCACTTAATTGCTTTGCTAATATCATACACACTCAGCTCCCATCTAGGTCAGTCAGGCCCCATCGCCAGGCCGACTGGGGGCCGTCCTGCTCTCCGATCTCTCCTTTTCTTCTTCTTCTTCTCCTCCTCCTCCTCCTCCTCCTTTATTTCCCCTCCACACCCGCTACTTTCTTCTTCTTAACAAATTCACATTTAAGGCCGTGTACACTTCAGAGCAAGAACTTTTGGAAAATTAATGACATTGATTTTCTTTTTTGCGATGTGACCTGGGCTTGAGTAACTCCGCTCAGAGCGAGACATTCTTTAACACTCACTCAAAGTATCTGCAATCGTAAAAGAAAACATTTTCAGTGTTTTAAAACATAACTTTATTGCATCCTTTTTTTGGTTAAATACGTAAAAGAAAAACGTGTGTGGCTATCGGGGGCTGAAAATCTTCCCTTGGCCAGGGGTGGATTCCAATGTATAGTCTATAGTTATATCACATTATAATTTCACTTGGCTACCAATGTCATTTGTCTTTCTAAAACATTGTTTATTGCCATTGTATTGACGTTTGGAAGTCCCATAACGCTGACACTTAACCCACAGCCAATGTTAGTGAAAAACATGGATTGCTTTTGTCCTCCACAAATGTCTCTCTTAAACAATCCGAGTACTTTGCCAACAGGGTTCATCAAAGCACAATGCTTAGCGGCCAGACCAGAGCAGACCATAAAACCTGTGCAAGTGGCAGAGTTTGTGTGTCTGGAAAAGTTTCATAATTAAGTCTGGAAAAGTAGAAGACTCCCCGCACGTTTTGGCCACCAAAGTGTTATTTTGCCACGGATGAATGCATATTCTTTTCTCGCCATCGGCCATTTGCATAGCAACACATTTACATGCGACACGTATTGCATTTTTTCATTAGAAAACTTAGAACGCAGTAGAAAGGAAATGTTACGGATATCAGGTTTTTCCCTACCGAGTCAGGGAACCATAGGAGCTGTGCTTTGGGGAAGGTTGAGACCCATACCATTTCTATATAGGATTTTCCATTTGCTCAGATTAGTAACCCAGTGCCTAAGGTATGTCTGCTAATACCCACAGCACATTAATCCCTGTTACACAGGCCTTTAAACTAACACTCGCAGACAGCTCATAATAATACACAAGTCCTATCCAATCTATATTAAACATTGAAATGCAATGTGAAATTCTGTCATGTATATATATATATATATATACGTATATATATATATAATAGATGGATCCAATTTCCATGTGTGGAAACCAGCTGCAGCCATTGAGGAGACCCTCTATACACTCCCTGGTTAGTGCAGCGTTAGGATGGCTGCCAGCGGAGGCTGCCAGCGTGTTTATTTCCACAGCGGTAGCTACAGGTAACCGTTTAAAAACAAGGTAAGCAGAGTCACAGATAAGGGGGATGAGGGAGGGAGCAGCAAGTAAATTGTATTGGCGGCACAGGGCCCCTGAGCCAGAAACCACCGTTGAACGAGACAGTGGTTTACCCCACCCCGTGTTTCCGGTGTAATGGAGCATGCAGAAAGGCCGACGGACGACGTGCTGCTCTGGTCCCGGGCCTAGGCCGAGCTCGTAGCCGGCCCTGTGTTCTTTCTTTGCGGATGGCCACCGTGGGACGATGAGGGCCAAGGTGGACCAGCTGCAGAGAGCGTTACAGCGTAAAACCTTTTTGTGCACAGAGGTTGACATTCCGGCAATCAAAGCGCCGCTCGCTCTCTCTCTCTCTCTCTCTCTCTCTCTCTCTCTCTCTCTCTCTCTCTCTCTCTCTCTCTCTCTCTCTCTATCCACTGCGACTTCCCAAGAAAAAAGAAAACATGTTTCTCGTCTTGTTGTGGCCTGGAAAAAAAAAAACTGCGTATAAAAAAAAAAAAACCACGTCCTTATTCGTTGTTTTTCTGATTCTGTGTGTTGTACGAAGCGCGGGCGTGATTGACGTGCGATGATACAGCTGGCTTCATCGGCGTCTATATGTTGAGTGCGCTCCCCGAGGCGTAGAGCTTGAAGTTAAATTTACGAGCCTTGGATTTAACGCCGCTGTAAGCTGGCCCACTGAGGATAGGCAGTAGTTTCTGTTTTTTCTTTTCTTGTGTGTGTGTGTGTGTGTGTGTGTGTGTGAACATCTACCCCATCGCCTTGGCAGGCCTTACTTCTGTGTCTCTTGGCCCAGCATTTCAAATTTCCAAGGACAATCCAAGCAGAGCTTCTGTTCATGGGTAAAGAGTGAAAGTCCAGCTGTCACCCGAACTCCGTTTTGATTGGGCGGTCTCTGGAGCTGAACAGAATCAGGGGCCTTTGGGCTGTATGGGAGCGCTGTTGTTCCGGGATCACTATTCATGGGAACTCTGCCCGGATTTCACAGTTTTCCGCAGTCGCTATCATAACTTAATTCAGTGTTCGTACTAATGAGCTTTGGTCTCCAACCCTTCCCCCCCTTGAAGAAAAAAAAGAAAACAAATTTGCCGGCATGCGTCTCCGTAAGATCCGATAACAATTTGACGTTTTCCTCGCCTAATCTTCCGCATATTTCCCTCTTCTGTATTCCACTGTTTGGCATCGCGTCACATCGAGACGAAATTATACGGCAGACATTTCTGCAGGTGCCCCGACAATGTCTCATTTCCCTGTCTACCCACGGGACATACAAGATGTGCAATAACAAGTCCACCGCCCCGGCTTTCATGATGTGATGTCACGGCACGCTCGCCGGCTCCTGCTTTCTTTATTTATTTTTTTCTTCCCTCCTGCCACTCGGGCGCCGGGGCTTCATTTGCTACTCAGCCGCCTCAGTGTTTGCCGTGCACTCCAGATCCTTTTCAGACGGGAACGCCAACGGCAGCCAGATTGGAAGACATTGACACGAACGCTCCTAGGTGGAATTTGTTAGTCAAATGTCTCCCCTCTCGCCACCCCCAGCAAGCCGGGTAAACACATTTCGGAGATCAGCTCGTCAAGTGGCCGTCTTTCTCCTTCTAATTCTTCTCTCTCTCTTTTTTTTATTCTTTTTTTTACCAGGAAATGGAAGAAGAAAAAAATAAATCCATCAGACGGTTATTATGGTCGCACGGTGACAAGCCTCTATTAAGGACCATTTTTTTTTCATTACTTTTCGAATGGCTTCATCTATATTCACTTCGCTGTTGGCCTGTTGGTAGCTTGTATTTGTGTAAAAAAATAAACGCACGGCCAATTTCCCCCGTGTCGCCTGACATCGCCGATCGACTGTCGTCGTGCGACGGGAGGTGTAACTCTGGCCGTAAGCTGCAGGGACGGCGGCCGCATGCTAAACCGGCAATAAGCGACAAAGCCGACAAAGCCTCGTGAAGCCCTGTGTTTCCTTTTACGCAATCTCCTTACTTACGTCGAAATTAGGCTGAACTGGAGAGAAAAAAAAGAAATCCTTTAAGCAAAAGGGGAACTATTTGACTTGTGCCATATACAGCACAGCCTGTACACAACTGGTCGTGGAGAACCCCGAGAGTAGTAGTAGTAGTAGTAGTAGTAGTAGTAGTAGCAGCAGGAGTCAACGTTGGCCCTGTCCTTGTGAACTGTTGTCCTTTTGTTTAGGTGCGAGAGAAGTAGGAGCCATTGCACAGCTCGGTAGGGCTGACTCTCAGTTGTTGTAACCCCCTCTAGAAATCGAATAATAATAGTAATCCAAAAAATAACATGACAGCCTGAGGTGGACGCCTCCATGTCCCATGCTGAATAACGAACCGATAGGGGAACATTTCAGTGAAGGAATTACAACCATGATCCCAACCTGCTTTAAAAGATGTCCTCAGTTTCATGGAACCACGGCCCGGGGAAACGCAGTGCCAACAAATGTCCAGAACCGAGTTTTCTGCCGATCACAGAAGATAATGGGAGGCAAGCCGGGGGGGGGGGGTGTACTATTGATATCTGTTCAGGTTGTTATGCGTCTCACGGTAGGAAGATGCATGCGATTATCTTGAGCACTTGGCTCCGTCCGCCCCCTGTGTATGATAACATTTAATCACCAGATGTTGTTTTCACCAGCGGTTGAAACTTTCCTTTGTATGTAGTGTAGTTGCATGGTTTTTAAAGGCATCTTTTTGTAAGCATGTGGATAAATATAAATTTATTCAACGTTCAGTAGTGCATTATTCAACACACAGTTCTGTACTGTAAACCGGATAAGTCATTTTAGTTTGTATTAGCATTAAGTGCACATTTTAATTTAATTTAGTGAGAACATCTCACTTCAGAGACGGCACAAATCCTTGAGCTGATATTATACCAGTTTATTTTAGCAGTTTTTATTATTTCACACTGTCGTACCTTTCTACCTGGGATCCTGTGTGCTTTCTCTTTGTGTATACTGTGTAGTACTGGTGTGTTCTGTGTTCGCATGCTTATGTGGTTGTACTGCACAAACTACTGTGTTATTTAGTTTTTTTTATTGTACAGCAACCCTAAGCAATTCACCTTCTGTTGACATGGCAGCCTTTTTTTGAACATTTTTGATCAAGTTCAGGGATTTATTGACTTTGTGTCCTAAACACGTGGCTGTTGAAATGCTTTTTCTAGAACATCTTCTGCATCTCATGTTGCTTCCCTTGCAACATGCTCTCGGGATGTTTATTAATAATAATAATAACAATAACAATAACCTTTATTTTATACAGCATGAGAGATATCTCGGATATCTCAAGACACTTTACATAAAACAAAACAAAAAATAAAACAGGGTAAAACAAGTACGAGTCAATAATAATAAGATACAAAAAAACAAAGTACAATTAATGAAACATTAAAAACAATTTGAAAACAGATTGAAAAAGGGCACATGCATCGTGGGTGGGGTGTAGGAAGGGCTGGTCACCGGGTCACTGGCCGTTGGTAACATCTTCGGTATAAAGGTGTGTGTTTTGAGTGGTTTCTTTGAAAACCTCCGCCCTTCTGCTTTCCCCAATGTCTGCTGGTAGGTCACTTCCACGGTCGTGGGGCAACGCTTGCCAAGGCTTTGTCGCCTTGGCAACTTGACTAAGTGCAGTAGTCGGTCAGTTCCGTAGTCGGGGCGCTTTCTTACGACTACGGGCATCTCGTGGCTTTTTCTTTTCTTTTTTTTAAAGACAAGAGTGAGTCATGTTGTGGAGGGACATGGCGCTTCCCTCATTTCTCCGGACTTTTGCCCTAACCCGATTCCCTCAGTGCCCAGCAGACACAACAACATCCTGCTGATTGGGTTAGCCCTTTTTTCCGAGGCTCGCTGGGTTTCAACAAGAGTAGCTCCGCGGACCCGCCTATTGCATTACCGGCTTTTGGCGAGTCTGGAGGTCGTCACCCGTGTCACGTGATCAAGCGCTACCAAATGAAAAGCTGTTTGTTTATTGCAGGTGCCTCTTCTCCTCCCTCTCTGTCTGTTATGTCTCCCGGATATGAATTCCCATAGATCCTATCGACGACGTCGTCATACAGCAAAGCTAACAACGGTATTGTTTTTAATAGAAACGCGTAATGCCGAAAAGACAACGGTATTCCCGCCAACGTGACGTACTCATCCTATTGTCCCCATACATCATCATTATCGCAAGGTCCAAACTTCCTCCTCCTGCCTACTTTCTGCCTACTTTCTGCCTACTTTCAGTGTTAAAAGTGCCGCAGGTGCAACTGACTCCTCGCGCTCCACCCTCCTCAAAGAAGACCGTGTTCGTGTTTCCCATGGCGCAGATGTAATATGAGATTCGCCCGGCAATCTCGGGTTTATTGCCGCTGTGGCCCGGCCAGTCCCTGATTAGATTAACCGACGTCTATGAATCACTGGTGACGACTGGTGTCTTAGGCTCTGGTCAGCAGCAGTAGTAGTAGTAGTAGTAGTAGTAGTAGTAATAGTAGTAGTAGTAGTAGTAATAGTGTTTGGGTAGCCTCTGCTCGACGATTGGCTAATAGTTGGAAGATCGTGGGTCTATACCCCAATTTCTACCTAAAGATCGAGGACGTCTGATGTCGGTCGTCGGGGCTACCTCCCCCTGGGCGGGAAAAAAGAGGCCAAACTCCCCGGCTCCTCTGTTCTTGGCTTTTAATCGCATCAGTCCATTAATTCTTTCATGAACCGCCCCCCCCCCGCCCCAGACCTTTTTTTTAACCTTTCACGAGGAGAGCGGAGATGAGAGAGCCCAGATTGTTGCTTTGGTTCTCGGGAAGTCGGCGTCTGCTCTAATGCCTGCGTGCTTCACCCCGGCTCATGTGGTAAATGTGTAAAGGGTGGTGTTGACTTTGATGGATGGTGTTGTGTACCACACATGCACACACACACACGCACACACATGCACACACATGCATACACACACACACACACACACACACGCACACACACGCACACACATGCACACACATGCACACACACACACACACTCTTACAGAAACACACACACACACACGCACACACCACAGTTATATTCCCAGAGTCAATGAATAATGTAGTGGTGCAGTGGAAGTAATAACACAGTAATCAATATAAAATGACTTGCTTTATATAAGCGAGAGTGGGTTACAAATTGGCCAAAAAACCCCACAATAGCATTGAAAAATTCTGTAATTAATGACTACATCCATACAATGGAAACACATTAAATATACATTTAGTATATGCAGCAAAATCAAAATGAAACGTATGCCACCCGGAGGTAGACACGCAGAGGACGTATTAATCATATTAATCATGTGTGTGTGTGTGTGTGTATATATAATATTAGTATTTTTCATTGTTTCTAATCTCAGCCCTCCCCTGTGCATCTTTTAAAGCGACTGTCAGCTCGTGGCCACGCGGCGGATTATAAAGGCAATCTGTCCTCCTGTAAGCCGCCAGCGCGCGTGCATGTGCGAGCGTGCCTGTTCACCCTATGCTGCTCAGATTGATTTCTGAAGAGCTAATCCTGACAGGTTAAAGTGCTGTACAGCATGTCTGTGTGGGCTGGTACGTGTCTGTGTAACTTTATGTGTGTGTGTGTGTGTGTGTGTGTCTGTCTGACTGGGATCAATAAGCCGGCGCATCTCCTCTGCCCAGCGTCGGCGTCCCCACCTTTTGACCTCGACCCCCTCCTCGTCTTACATCTAACCCCTAATGGCGTTGCCTTGCGGTCAGTCTGCGTCTCCGCCCACACCCACACCCACACTCCCCTCCCCCCCCAACCCCCAGTAGACCGACCCCCCCCCCCCACACACACACACACACACACACGAACACACACACCCAACCATGCGTCAAATTTATTTTTGATTAACTCCCGAGATTCCCTTTAGAAGATTTCTCTGAGCACCCTTGACTGGAGTTGCTATGTCTTCTCCCCCCCCCTCCACACACACACACACGCACACACACGCAAACACACACACACACACCCCATCCACTGTCCAGGAGCCCGCTAGAGGCCGCCCTCTATTTGATGCCGACAATTACTGGAAATTGTTTTTTTTCTCTCTCTCTCTCTCTCTCTCTCTCTCTCTCTCCCTCTCTCTCTCCCTCTCTCTCTTGTTGTCTCGTTTCTTGTGGTGGCTTCAAAGCCAAAGATACGTTTTTCCTGCGTTTGCCGAATGCACCAAAAAAAAAACCCTGACACAAGGTGCAGTCTTTGTCATCGCCACCGCTCACGTCGTGCACGTCGGTTACGACTCGCGGTGTAAACTTAGCGTTGGCTGTGTTTGATTGGTTTGCACGCCCAAAATGGATACACGTAGGAAGTTGTTTCAGGAGACTAACTATGAGTTCCGCTTTTGAAATGAAATCTCAATGACATGATTGCTGACGTGTGGCAAATACAGTATGTAGGCTAATTAAGGTTGATGTAAGTGGGTTGAAGACGACTTCGGTGCTATATTTGGATTTCACTTTCTGTACGAAACCTGGCAGTAGGAGATTTCCTTAAAGGATAACTTTGGATCGCTTTTCGACCTTATATCCATCTATCCGCATTAGGGATATAGCGTGAAAAACGGCTGCAGTTGTTGCAGATGCTCTCTGTGTCTCTGGGGGCGCAGCTCAGCGCTGATGCTAAATCTTATCAAATGACGTCATCCGGAGGACAAAAGTAGCGGGGAGATCTGGGCGCAGGCAACATGGAGGAAAGGTAAACATTGTTCATTTGCATATACTGCCAACAGTGAAATGATACAGTGAAGTTCCCCTTTAACGGTTTAATGCTGTAGAGGAAGAATAGTCCAAAATCAATAACTCGGTGATTTAGCTCCTGTCAAGTTGCCGTGTTACGATTTCGGGCGACGGATCCCACAATGACGAAATATATGATTCATAACTGCTCATCCAAACTGCTCGTCCAGCATTCTCCGATAAAACAACGGCTGGCTGATGTTTTTATTTACTCAATTCCCTCGGCAACCTTTGACCTTGGCTTTCACTGTATTTTCTGTGTAACTATGTGCGGTTGCTATGAAATACAGCTACATCTATACAGTATATATATATATATATATATATTATTTTTTTATGATGAGCTGTCCCAACTTTTATCAGTTGGGGTAAAAATAGCGGTTGATTTTCCCTTTTGATACCTGGTGGCGGGTGACAGCAGAATGAATAGTGCAGTCGGCCTCCGATGCGTTGACCTTGACTGCGCTCGTGTTCACTGTCTGGAGACACGGTGCTGAAAGCCCGGTCTATCTGTTCCTCTGTGGCGCTGACACGAGCCAAGTCAATATACAAGAGAGAGGGGAGAAGAGAAGAGGGAGGAGGACAGGGAGAGAGAGGGAGGGAGGGAGAGAGAAGATGGGAGAGAGGGGGAGAGGGAGAGGGGAGGGAGGGAGAAGAGAGAGAGGGGGGGAGGGAGAGAGAAAAGAGGGAGGGAGGGAGTGAGACGAGAGGGAGAGCGAGAGAGAGAAGATGGGAGAGAGGGAGAGAGACCGACAGATAGTCAGACAGCTCTAAGCCGAGGACAGGAGAAAAGTGGTGGTCTTTTGAATACGTTCTCTTGTTTAGTTTTCTGCAGACGTCACGCCCAGGGGGGGGTGGGCTGCCTCATCGCACCGCTCGACTGACAAATACCCCCCCCCCCCCCCCCCCCCCCCCCCCCCCCCCCCCCCCCCCCCCCCCCCCCCCCCCCCCCCCCCCCCCCCCCCCCCCCCCCC